>JARHVA010005926.1:862500-945000 GCA_037957365.1 Torreya grandis
AAAGGATAGTACAGTTTAACTAATTTAGTTCAAATATGTATCCAAACACATAAGTATGATTAATATTTACATGTTTAAGCTCATATAAACTCAATTTTGTAAGGGATCTATCAATATTTGATCAAAACAACTATTACTAATTTGAAACCTATTGAATTAACAAATCTTAAGCCATATTTACCACAACTAATCATATACATTCAAATAACATCAATATTTGTCTAAAATAAGTATAAATATTAGTCTAAGACCATAAAGATAAATGATATTTAAATAATTGAGCAAAGATTTACATAATTGTGCAAATATTACACCAATCTTAGAACATAATTCATAATAATGAGCAAAAGTATTTCAATCTACAAAGATCTAACTAGACCTCCTAGCACTAGTGAAGCCCCTCTTATTGATGCCTAAATATGTATCATAGGTGCCTAGAGTGTTCAAGAAAACTTCTCATTTTAGAATTATAATAATTTAGTGTATGAGTTCTAGGTTGTGATAATCATGTTATGTATTGATGGAATAGAGGCAAATCAAGTAGACTATATCACAATATTTATAAAGTTTGGTGGTTGGGAAACACCATGGAAAAATAGTTAATCTATGCAAAATATGAAGTATGTTATGCTAAGAATGGTGAATTATGATCAAGAACTAAAATAAATATTAATCTAAGATGTATATTTATAATGAAAATTAAGCTAGATGATATGGTTAAAAAAGGAGAAAAAATAAAGGTAAGGTAGAGAAGATATGTTGTTGATCTTCATTCTAAACATCATCACAAAGTTTAAATATCAGCCAGGTATGCACTTAACCAATATATAACATGAAGTAGCATAAGCTCAAATCCTACCACACATTAGGAAAACATCTAAGGAATGTGGGGAGTAATGCAAGTAAGAACCAAGTTTAATTTAAATATTTACCCCTACAAGAAAACAACATTAGCCCAAATGTAAGAAGAGTAAGAAAATGAAATGAACCTTAGAAATTTCAATCAACCTAGCATTAACACAATTTAACAACTCTGCATTCAAATTTACACACTAGGAATTCATAAGAACCATTCAAATATAGAAGTTAGAAAAAATAAATGAGAGAGAGTATAGGATAACAAAAGACACAAACAAATTTAGACAAACTTTGCAAAATTCCTTATATTAATTGTTAAAAAGTTACAATTGGTTTTGGATCAAAAAACTCCCTCTTATTTATAATTGATAATACTCATTTTATAGAATGTAAGGAAGAATGTTAGTTAGTCATATCCAATTATAAAATTATAAGTGTTGAGATAGTTTTCCTTTCTACAAAGGTTGTAAAATACACTAGACTTTCCCTAATGGACTGATCTATAGGCAATGTGTTTTAAAATATGCACATGCTTTTATAAAAAGAATATTCCATTCTCAACATATGTAATACTTAGATACAAGAATAATATTCTTAATTAAACTAACCATGAGGATCCTTGTGATACTAAAATCCCTTATTTCTACTATAATATCATCATTTCTCTCTAATGTTGTTCATCCATTAGCTTCAAATTAATAACAGGTTCCATGAAGAGTTCATCTTCTTAGTCTACCAAACTTTTAAAATCTCTATCATTTCTTCCTAAAGCCTTTTTGATGCTCCTAGATTTAGTAATATTTAATTTTGATGTTAATATCATGTTCATTACCTTACTATTGTCCATTCCATATTTCCCTTGGTTCTTACTCCTTCTTGCATGACCACTAGCTTTGTGTTTAAACTCCTCATTAGTGATGAGGCCTATTGAGATGAGTGTAGTTAGATTGGTGATCATGGTCCTAACTAAATGTTCCATCTAATTTTGTATCTTCTTGTCATCCTTAAGGATGTTTTCTAAGTTTATAGACCAAGTGTTCAAACCCTTGATCTTGTCTACAAGCAATCCCATGATTGTGTTTAGATGAGCAAGGATAATTGTTTTGAAACTAGGAATTTGATCTTCAATCAAGATATTGATCAAATAATTTTTTATATCCCTTGATTTCTACCATTGGCCATGGATTTGTTTAAAATTGCTCACTATTGGTCTATAGTTCAATTCTAGATAGACTTACCCTTACCAGCTAATAATTTAGCTCCTTTAACTTGATTATGGTGAATATAGGGCCAAAATAGGGATCATGTATGTGCTTAGGGATTTATGAAGGTTTTTATAGTTCTCTGATGGTGGAAACTATCTAGACTTACACGAGCTTCATTACTTAGATCTCAATTGGACTACATAATTATGCCCTTATATTTATAAGGTCTGCAAGATCTTCCACTTGGCACATTATATTTACGTGGATCGAATGTGGAATTTTTGTTGCATTTTGCTCATTCATATTTTAAAAATGAGCATTGTTTTTTTTTTTAATTCCCCCTTGATTTTACATCATTGTATCATCCTTTCACAAATCAACATGGACCACCAGTCATGATTCAAAAACTTAAATGCCATTGGTTGCTCACTACATTCCCCATGGTTATGACACTTGTCACTTTCTTATTCACTTAGAGATTTTTTGAAATTTCAACATTGACCTTGCACCATTGATCTTATTTTCATAGATTAATAATGTTATATTGATCTTGATATATTAAATTATATCTCATACTCTATAGACTATTGATATGAATGTGTATGCTCATATGCATACCATATATCTTTAAAAGATGATTGAGATTTAATTTGTGGCCTACAGTTAGGCCACATGTCATTTCTACATTAATCTTGACTTTTCAATGTTCATCTCACACCATTAGATCATCCTCATCCTAGCAAATATGATCCATTAAATCTTGATCTTTGAGGTCGAATACCATTGGTTATTGAGTGTTATTTTTTGTGATTGTGACACTTGTCATCTTCTCACTCATCTTGAGGTTCCATTAAAGTTTTGACTGAAATATATCATTAGATCAATTTGGCCTAAGCAAATTCATGACATTGATCTCTAAAATATGCTTAAGCTTTAGCTTAGGGTTGGGGTCTTGAATTTAATCTCACACCATTGGATATTGTTCATCTAAGAAAATATAGATCATTGATCCTATGAATAAAAATGTCATTTAAGTCAGTGCTCAAGGAAAATAAAGAACTTAGCATAATTTTTTAGACTATGGTTTTATTTCATGTTAACAAACATGGGCAAGACCTTATAAAAAACATTTTAAGCTAAGTTTTGAGACATAATAAAATGAACCCCACAAATAATCAAAAACATAGCATATAGTTTTTAGCCTAAGATTTGTTGTATTAATAAATACAATGAACCTTAGGGTAAGAATTTTAGGCTAAGTCTATAGTAAAAGGGACCTTTTGTCTCATTAGACCATTCTAAGATAAAAGGGAACAAAGGGGGCTCAGGATGCGAAGAACATATGATAGATATTTTAGACTAAGGTCTTAGTCATGTTAATAAACATGACTAAGAACTTAGGATAAAATATAAACTAAATCAAATTAAAGTGCTCCCATGAAAATTTAAATAAAAGCTCCCACCAAATTTGAATTCAAAAGGACTACTTAGACTAAATATAGACCAAAGGTTTTAAAAATTCAAATATGAATTCAATTAATCATTTACAGACCAAAGGGTAGTAAAAGGTGTAATTTAATATTTAACATAAAATCTTGAGTATTGCCCATTTTAAATGAACTCCATTAAACCTACAACCTAATACACATATATCCAATGTTAGTGATTTTAGATAAGGTTAAACTAGATCCATGAATAAATAAGCTAACTAGACCATGGTGTGGATGATATTAAAATAAATATAAAGTGTAAAACACTCTAATGGTACTCTGATCAGATGAATTTTCAAATTTAGGGTATAAATTTGCATAATTTAAGACAAGGGTCCCCATTATTTTATAAATTTGGGTATGTCAACTCAACATATAGCATTAGGTATTTCATACCTTATGATCTCAATATCCATCCTAGCATCTACATCCCAAGGATTCTTAGTCTTTACATACCAAACAAACTTCTTCGTCTACTTTTGTCCTTTCTATGCATATTCTAATAGATGATATAATAGGTTTATGATATTATTAGAAATGTCCTCATTTTGTAATGTGATTAATAGATTCATTAACTCTATTAAAGTATTATAAGATCCTTATTATCTCATTATGTGCAAAATATGACTATACATATGAGCATCGATGGATGCAACATCTCTTTATGTGTTTTCTTAGTGTTGTATATATATTAAAACTTTCACATCCTCATACCTGAACCCTTTTTAGTACCTAGATTAGGGTATGTATCTAGAATAACATTTTATATCCCATGGTCCTATGGCATCTCTAAAAGAGGTCATCCATGTTCTATATGTTGGTTCCTTGTAACACCTTGTATTAATGCATCCTCCTTAGGCTATGAATTAACCATATTGATATTTCACATTACCTTTTCTTTTATTGTATTATCTAAAGCTGGTCAATCCTCTCTATCATGTTGTTTTGACACTATAATAAGCACAATAGGCTTGTCTATGTGGGTTCAATGGACAATTATTCTACACATGATTAAACTTCCCATGCAAGTAACATTATATTAGTGGCCTCTACCTATTGTTTCCTCAACCTCCCTAATAATTGCCTCCCTATTCTCCCCTATAACCTCTGCTAATACCTTTTAAACACATCCAAGTCCTTATTTCACCCCAAAGCCTCTTTAATTATATGGTGTAATCCATCCTTACTATTATTGAGAGTTGTCATACCCCTATAAGGTTTTTTATGGAGATGGTGGAGTCCAAATTGACTATAGTGGTTGGGGAATCATAATATTCTAAAGGCTCAAATACTAGTAGTTTGGTGATAGTGGTGTCCAATTCAAAGAAGGAGGTGTCCAACTAACCAAACCTTAAGGTTGGCATTATGGTAATTTTGGAATCCATTATTGACCCATCTAGGTCATACCAATCATATCAACCTTTAGTCTTAGAATCATTTGTTTCACTGTAGACACATATTGTGAAATAATTATGAATATGTTCTTCATGATATCTTCCTTTAGTTATTGAAAATATATATAATTTTTCTCATCATGAGTTATTGAATTATATAAATTACAATTCAATGTTTTTGTTTGATTCACATACTATTATATAAATTGACACTGAGACATTGCATGTCTTATGACTCTACATATTTTACAAAACTCCATTTTGATTTTAGGGTAATCATTCCTATGATGCCCCTCCTTGACACACTCCATCACTATAGGCCCAACTTATGTTTGTTTACTTCATGATATTTTTCCATTTTTTCATAAAATCTTGTATGGTGTTTTTAATATTACAACTTGATACTAGAGTTTCTCCATAGTCTTCAAATTTTTATACATGAATTGCAATACCTTTGTCATCTTCCTTTGTGTCAAACTAAGTTTGAGCTATTTAAAATTGGATTCTTGTTCACAAACCTTATACAAACCATGAAAATTTAACCTTATCCTCTATATAAAAATCAACCCTATTCATAACATCCAAAAATATGTGTTCATATTCACCTATTATTTCTATTGACTTATATAAAATTTATTTTAAGTCATAGATTATTTGGCTTGTGTATTTCTTAGCCTTGAATTTTATGATAAGCTATTTTTTATGTCCTCAAGACTTTTCTAAGTAGTATCTCTATGGTATAAAAAATCTAAGGCCCAAACACTCAATTCTCTATTCAGTTAACACTTCATCACTACTTTATCAATAAATCTCTTAGCCTACCATTTAATTTTATAAGTGAGTAGATATTATTCAAGATCCACAAACCCATAATAATATGTGAGATTTAGGGATGCTCCCACATTGGCTGCCATGTGTCTAGTAACCCCAGGTAATACTATAATTTATTATGCAACTGTATCCAATGATGTCTACAAACTTCTTGTCAATACCTATAAACTTGATAGTAATGTTTATGAATGTATCATTGGCTGTGACCATAATTATTTTGGTTCCTTAAATGTGTCAATAAATCATTCTTTAAATTCCTCTTCTGGATTATATTATGCAAGAATCAATTGTGTTTTTACACTGATCATTGGGTCTATAGATGCCAATATTACTTGTTATATTGCTTCTTTTTCATTCTCAGATAAACCTACTTCTACTAAAGCCTTATGAATTGATGCCTCTCAATTTCATCTCCCCACCTATGAACATGTTATGTAAATGGTTGTTCCCAACTACTATCTACTGTAGGATTTGTTCCTTGAATATTTTTAATATATGATGTATTAGGCTAGGGGGATGTGTTTTATTTAATTTAATGATATTTATCTATAAAATATTCTTTATCATATCTTTAATATGTGATATCTCTATGAATATGTCTTGATTATTATTCCTTTCCTTCATATAATACCCTTGTAACTATGAACTAAAAGTATCTACCAATTGGTCTAATTTTACACTATTTGTGTCCTTGGTCATATTTTCATCATATCACACTCTTTCATTCTCCTTTTTCTATAGACATTCTTCCTCATCCCACACATCATTTCCTTCTATTTGATCTTCAATCTTTTCTTCTCACTCTTTTCCTACTTTACTATTACTTTTAATTGTAGTTACCTGAGTATCCTTCTATTTATTCCGTATTTTATATTAACATTGTTTCCTATCTAAATATATACTCTTCTTCTAATTTTGCTTCCCTTGATTTTCCATTCTAGATTTAGATCCAAGATTTGTCTCTTCAAATTCTCATCATTCACCATATGATTGCACATATCCCTATAGTGCCTAAAGGGAATACTCTATATTGAATGGAGTAGGCACAATGACCTTTTATACAACCATTATTTTCACTAAAGTAGGTAGTTGTAAAAAACATATTATAATTCCCCTTATAAATATATCCTCTATTACCTTAAACACTATATATCCTCATATTGTGAACTTTTTTATATACCTATTAATGGTGGTAGTTAGCCAATGATATATGGCTTGAGTCCAAATAGTTTCCAAATTTTGTAGATGTTTTACCTTTTATTTAGTCCAAATTATGGTCTTTATTGTTTTATGGTGGTAATAATATTATTTCAACCATTCCAACCAATTAGCTAGTAAACTAGAGAATTCACACTGAAAAGATTCATATATTTCACCATGAATATGTTCTTTTATAATCTCCTTAGTAGTAGATCTTATCCTCCTTGACTCTTCCTCTAAAAAAATATGTATCCTTTGGCCTAACTACCTTTCTATGTCCCTCTATTTAGGTAACCATTATAGCATATCTTCCACCAATAGAATTCCATGCTCATTGCACCATTTTTAGTAGAGGTTCTTGATATTTCATAGCTTGTGTGATAAAGCTCACAAATTATAGAATAATTCAAGAGGGTCATGTGAAATAAGACCAAACTTAACATCAATATTAATTTTATATTTTAAATTTATACACATTATAGGCATAATAGTAATTACAATTAAAAATATACCAATTAAATAAAATAACTTGGAAGGGAACCATGATTATTCACAAGACTATGAATACAAGTAAAAAATAAAATAAAATGTTTGTGTAACCATAATAAAATCTCTATAATGATATCTTATAATTATGGAACTCTTTATTCTTACAATTTGGTGATATATATATATATATATATATATATATATATATATATATATATATATATATATATATATATATATATATAATTTTACAATCCTTTGATTCTTCAACTTCTAATCAAAATTAACACCAATAGAAGAATATTCATCTTTCTACCTTTTGAGTTTATTTCACACACATGGCACATGCAAATAATCTATGATTTTACAGTCATATTCTCCTACCAACACTTTGAATTTCAATATAGGGAAGCTTAACCAAGGTGATGCTACATTGGATGTCACTTATGTCTTCATCCTTTCCATTTGAGTATTTACCTACAACATCTCTCATAAATTCCCACTTGATCCAAAGAGGTATTAATGCATTGATAAGTCAATTGAAGGTAAGTATCCATATCTCTATACTATTTATTTTATTTTGGTATACATGTTTATACTAGAATATTATGTATTAATCTTATTCTCCATGCTTATTTTATCTTATGCTTGTGAGTATATGTTATCTTTACATTATAATTTTTTAAAGTTTAGATACATATTTGTTAAAACCTTTAATTTATGGACCACTTGGTTACAAGATTTAGTTTAGAAACCTTTTAGTGACTACCTAATGGAGATATTTTGTTAGATTAGTTTCTTACAATCTTGGATCTAGGTTACCCTTGTTCATCATTTCATTACATGAAGTTTCCATATTATATCCTTCATACCCCATTCACAAATATTTTTTTGCCTTCTTCCTCTATACTACTTTGTAGCGTAGTTTATTGAATGTAGTTGGTCCTAATATGGTCTTCATTCTTTCCTATATTGGAGAATGTCTACATTATTAACCTTATTTTCTAAACATATATTTTGCATGATATCATCCCATCCAATACATAGTCATACCACATGAAATTATGTAACATTTTTACTTACATAGTACTCACTCAACATAAATACCATGGAAATTTTATGCATAAATCATGGATAATAAAAGCTTATAGAAGAGGTAAATATATAGCATGCATAAATAAATAATTTTATAAAAAAATACTTTAGGTCATTAAATTTTAATTTATTTCAAATTTGACATTATATAATGATTTTTAATTATATATAGTTAAAAATGATTTTGAAACTATATCTATGAACTAGACACAGGGGTTTTGAGATAAGGTGCCCTAGTCTAATAGAAGAACAAGAGAAAAGATTAAAAAAAATTAAGTGAACTACAACACATATATTTATATTAAAAAATCATAGTAAAAGGAATAACAAGGAAGAAAAAAGGGTCTTAACAGGATCCCTAAACTTGAACACAATAATTAAAAACTATCTAACTAGTCAACAATACAACCATAGGAAACATACCAAAAATCTGCTAAGTAGAATAGTTTAAACTGATAATACACCCAAAATTGAACAAAAATTCCTCAAAACCTATCTGATTAATCTACAAAGAGATTTCTAAAATTAATAGTAACCATTAGATAGCCTAATTGGGGTCTTTCCATGGTGGTTTCTTGGTGTTAAATTAGCCTTATTTTAGGGTTCTCTATTTTCCTTTAACAACCATTTTTAGAATTTATTTAGTTTTACTAGCCTATCCTAGAGGTTTACCATAGTGATTAGTCTATTCATCAAAATTATTTTTATTCACTCCATTTCTAGGTAATATGTAATTGATTGGTAAGGTTGAATATGTGTTCTTTACTTCTAGTATGGTGGAGGTTTTACTTGGTTCTTAGCTAACTATTTCTTTAGTGTTTTTTTTCTTTCTCTAGGAAAATATCTTTGCTAGAGGTGATATAGGATCAACCTATAAACCTTTTTGTTGCCCAAGGGACCTAAGGAGTAATTTTACATGCATTAAGGGAGGTATCGATGGAGTCCTAGATTACAATTTTTTAGGATTCTTTCTTGATTTAGTCTTTTTGACATCTTCAGAGTTGGATTTAGTCTTGACAGATTATTTAACTATACCAACTATGGATTTATCTTTCTACTTGGTTATCTATGTTTTATTGTCCATACAATTAGTTTTTTTATGACAAAACTTTTGGTAAATAGGGAAGATGTTTGTTTTTCTTTCATACATTATTTTTTGGGACCAAGTGTTGTACCATGATTGTAAATTAGTAGCTCTTAGGAGAGGCCTTTTTTAGGAGATATATACATAAAATATTACACTAAAAGCCTTCATCTTGATCTAGTTATGGGATGTAAATAAATAAGTTATCCTATGGCTTTAGACACACCTAAAATTATTTATTCCTCCCAAAATTCCATTGGGATAAAATGTCTCTATTTAGATTTATTCTTAGTCTCCACTTTTTTAGGCATGGATTTGACTTCCTGAGAAAACATGGACCCTCAATTAGTACCTTGGTGAAATATTTTATAATGGAGAAGATGATAGGGAATAATTCCATTGAATTATGGTAATGTTATTTGATGTTAAATTTAAGATATTTTTTTAAAGTATTTTTTATTTTGATATGTGACTTTAACTATAAATGGATGCCATGGATTTCCATGTGTTATTTTGGATATTTTACATATTTTCTCATTTAATTTGAAACTTGAAATATATGAAACTTGAAATCATTTGATCTAGAAATTTGATTTTATGCCATGTAAGTTTGATGGTGATTTTTGTGGATATTTTAAAATTTTGATCATTTGATTTTAAACTTCAAATTTATATAAACACTATTACTTTTATATTTTTAGAAAATTATGCCCTTATGAATGTTGTAATAGACACATCACCATTCCTTTTGAATTAGGGACCAAAACTATAAGAAAAAAACTTATGAATAATTTAGGATATTTTTTGAATAATTGTTAAAATCTTTGGTTATTTGGTCACTAATCCTTACAATCTCAAATATTATTCTATTGCATGTTAATGATTACTTAATGAATAATTTTAAATATGATTTATGTAAATAAATAAATATTTTAAAGGTTAAAAATGTAGGTTTTGGACATGATTAAATGTGGTTTGCCTTATTTTTGTACTCATTAAGATAGATCACATTGTGAGACTCACAAATATTTACAACAAAATTTATTTATCCTTTTCACATTGTCTCATAGTGATCATTACTATTGTAATCAATCGAATTATGTCTATTTAGAACTAAATTATGTTGTATTTGGCATATATTTTTCTACCATATAATATTTGCATCCATATACACCACATTTTGAGACTATGCAATTTTTAACTTATCATAACATTTCAAGTGTTAAAATTTTATTTTCTATGTACATAAAAAGACTCACACTTTATTGTGATATGTTTTAAACTATGTAACTATGAGTTAGTCATAATATTCCACACATCATGTTCATAAAAACTTCACAACCTTAAAAATTTACATAATTCCAACAACCCAAACCATATTCTGAGAATTTTTAAAATATCAACCAAATAGGATATGCCATGTGTCACATATATCATAGCCTCACAATTATATCACCTTCAAAAGCTCAAGGACTATCAACTACATAAATACAAAGTAGTAAAAACATTATAGTCTCATAATTCAATTCACTATACATTTAATAGAATTCAAATAAGTATGTAGTACTCTAATAACTATAATAGTGCAATCCAATCATAGGGTGTGATATGTCTTATTTCAATAAATTTTGTGGTTGGAAATGACTAAAAATCACCATTGATAGAATAAATCAAAACATGATGTTGAACCACTTAGAGTAGGTCATGTCACTCCAAAACACATGATTAAGTTTGATAGCTATCACAACCTACAAAATTATCAAAAGTTTCAAGACAATATACATAATTTTTCTAGTAACAGTAGTAAAGTAGAATCATTACTCAAGGATATTCACATAGGATACATAGAGACAAGTGATAAGTCCAAAGGACACATGAATATAAAGTGGAATAAATTTATCAATTAGGATTTATATATTATCATAAACAACCTCAATTTTAGAGTAAAAAAATTAAAATAAACATGGAGACCATTTGAATCAAAATATATACATGAAAAATTAAACATTAATATAGTTGTTGGCTTACTAGGGATAAATTTTATAGGTTTTCTTATAGTTTATATCATAATACATTTTTAAAAAACTTTCCTTCTAATTTATAATATTATAAAACTTTATCTATGTGTAGAAACTCCATGAGCTCCAAAATAGCTTGAAAATCCCAAAAATGCCATATATAATGTGTCATAGGAAAATGTTAAGGTCATAATTGAATGGATAAAACAAGGTGACATTTATGATATTGTATAAAGTCTAAATTTTAAAAAGGGGATAATTTAGAGTGATCAATATGTGGAAATATTGTCTTAAGTTATATTTTAAACTAGATCAGGTCCCTTTCAATTCAAATTTAAAGATTTATTTTTATTTTAGCTAATTTAGTTCAATTTATATTTAATAATTGTAAGTAATCACATGCAATGAATTTTGCAAAATCAAATTGATGAACATAAGCTTTTGAAAATATTGTGTATTGAGACAATTTTATTTAGAAATATTTTGGGAGATAATAAACCAGGAAATCTTACATATACTTTGAAGGTTTATTTTGTCTTCTTATTTCTTAAATTTAGATTAATATTGTGTAAATTTTGAGGTTTTAATTAATCATTTAATAAGATTTATTTTCTTTTTATGGATAGGTTAGACTATGCAATTATGTTATTTTGATTATTTCAATAAGCTAACCTCTAATCTCTTATTATTATAGGTATATGTGTTTTATTTTTACAGTTATATGTGTTGCTACTATCTATAATGAATTGATATTTATAAAATTATTATAGAATAATGTGCAAAATGTATGTTCTCTATGATCAATTTATATTTTAAAGAGATATTTATTGGATGCACTTATAATTAATTAATCCTCAGACTCTCACACTATATTAATTCAAATTTGAGTGAATGCTAAATTTATTTAATTTTGGTTATTTTACATTAGATATAAAAAAGTGTTTATTGAGAAAAATAATTACTAAGAATAAATTTTAAAAATTATTTTATACCTTACCATTCCCTCTCTTTTGAATTTTATTTATGATATCTAATTCTTTTAATAAAGCATCATTGTAAATGTCCATCCTTGGGCATTTTTTTTATACTTAGATGAACTTCCCTTTGAAAATTATAGGCCACATGTTATTATTATACCATGACTATTTATAAGAGTCACAACCTGTAACTCATTCCCTGAAGAAAATTACCATTAGTCCTAAAATAAGAGAATAAAAACACATCAACCTATCATATGTTTCTCAAAATTACATCAAAAGTTCCCATATGGATGCAAACATTGTGTTATTTTTATTATGATAGTTTTTTTTCCCTAAACATTTGCACTTTTGTTCAGTGGAATTTTAGTATTTATCATGAAATCCCATAGGGTTGTAATTTTATATAATAAGCCATTTTGAATTTTGAATTTTGAAAATTAATTTCACAAAGAAACCCTAATAAGTTTGTTTTGAAAAAAATGATTTTGATTTACTATGATCATTTTTACTTTTATTTCTTTAATCAATATATTTTTCTCTGAGCATTTTCTATCATGGCCTGTAAGAGGTCCATAACTCACTTAGCTAATTGGATCATGTATGTAATTACATTACTATCAATCATCCCATGATTGAGGTATTTTTATTTTACTTTTCATTTTTACCACCTTAGTTTTTAAACTTTTTTTTTTATCTAAGCTGTATCCAATCATGTATTTCAATCATCAGGCCTATTTTTTTCTTATATTATTCATCTTTACCACATGGTTTTCATATAGTGCTTAACTTGTCCCTTTATTGCATGTATTTTTTGATGTAGTGTCATATTTTCCCATTAGACAAGCTCACCATTTAGGTGAAAATTTTATCTTATTTAGATTATGACTAATTTTTTCTTGCATAATTAAACTTTATTTAATTTCTCATTTGTATAGTAATACTTATTTTATTTTTTTTATTTTTAGATATTCATACATGTGTAGTATTTTTAGTAGTGTACATTATGGATCTTTATATATGAGATGGTTCTATAGATAGATGATTAGGGAATGATATAGACTACTAGTTTGTGGGATGCTAGTTGCTTGGGTATTATGGCCACTAATTCAACTCTACTTACTACCTTAGTGGATATGTGCAATTGAGACACTTTCAATTCAAACTCCTTATAAGGGAGATGAATTTTACACTTGAGGATAAGTGGAGGATACTATGCTTATCAATCCATGAAAAGGACATACTTATACTCAATTGAGTACTACAGATAGATAATATATGGATATATACTATAAGGATGCTATTTTGGGTTGGGAGGGATGAAGGTGTCAATTTTTTATAGAGGATATATTTATTAGGTTTGATCCTATTTACATAGGTTTTTTTGCATAAAAGTTAGTTAATTTTTCATAGCTAACATTAGTGGATTCTCACTTCTTTATCAATTTTGACCTATCATATATGACATAGAAGAACATGGGATAACATTTAACTAGGGTAGATGTATGTTGGCCCATATTTACCATGACTTGTATTTATTTTGAGTAAACCCACCTTTTTAAGGTTAGTTTCTAGCACATTATTACAAATATGTTAGTATGAACATATTATAGTTATTTTATTTCCTTTTATACACCATTATTCATAGACCAAAACATAGACTTATCTTAGGGATCAACTCAATAATCATTTATAATAATTATGGGAGCATCCATATGATTTTACTTATATATATATAGTACATATGTTCATAGGGGTTACCATCCAAATCTCATTTTTTACCTCATTGCCATGTTGAATATTGAGGTTGCCTGACAGATAAGTTGTGGGATAAATAAAAAAGAGTTTAAAAAACTTTATTAAAACTTAATATTATTTCATATTTGAATTCATCTCAAGAAGATATTTAATTTTTAAAAAAATCATCTCAATCTGAGTCTGTATACAAATGTTATAGCCTTGGAAAATTGGCATTTGGTATCACCTGACTGCATCATGGTATTGTCACCTGATAACATCATGATGTTGTTAATAAATAGCATGTTATCACTCATAATCATAATATCACTTATTATCATGTTGTCTCTATATAACATGCTATTCCTTGACAACATGTTGTCACCTGATGACATACTACGATACAACTGAACAAATTTTGAAGGCCATAACTTTTGCATATAGAATCAGTTTGAGATGTTTTTTTTTTGAGATTCTATAGATTGTAAATAGGAATATTTTTTTTTCTTACTTATAGGTGACATAGTGTTGTTTCATGAAATATTGTTATCAGGTGACATAGTGTTGTTGCATAATGACATGATGTGATGTAACTAAGCATTAACTTCTATAGGCCATAACATTTACATACAGACTCAATTTGAAATTTTTTTTTTTTCAAATTATATAGATTTTAAACAAGAATATAAATTTTGACATGTTGTTTCATGGCATAGTGCCATTGCATAACATAGCTCCATCACGTGACATAGTGACATCATGTAATGGCATGATGCGATGTAACTAAGTACCAACTTTTAGAGGCCATAACTTTTGCATATGGACTCAGTTTGAGATGATTCTTTTAATTGCATATCTCTTCAAGAGGAATCCAAATATTTAATAATATTAAATTTTATGAATTTTTTTAATATTTTTTTGAATTTATCCCATAAACTATATGTTTTAAGTATGTTGACAAATGATTGTATGTAAAACTTAAGAAGTCATTTTTTTTTAAATTTTAATATTCACCAAGGATAAAAATAAAATTTTCCTAAATAAACCTAAGGTGGTTTTTGATATGGCATCTTAAAATGAACCTTGCATTAGTGATATGGCTAATGTGAGGGATAATGATTGAGAGACATAAGATGTGTTAGGGTTCAAGATAAAATACCTTTTAATCCTAGGAGATAATAATAAGTTTAAGATCCACCACTTCTAGCATGAACATTTGAGTTACATGGGTGTCCATCATGCTAGACTCCATAAGGATTATATTGATGAGGCTTCTCATTGATATATTATAATACACTCATATATTTACTTGTATGGGTCATGGTATCTTGATTTTTAAGGTTATGTATATGGACTTATGTGAGGGATATTTATATAAATTATGATTAATTTACCTTTTTTCATGATTGTTTATTTTATTATTTTATATTTATTTTCAAGTTTTATTAAAAAATTAATCACGTGTTACAAAAAATAAAATTGGATATTACATTCTTGAACTTTCCAAATGTGTGTCATGAAAGTTAAAAAAAATTGTTAGAAAAAATAGATTAGGTCCACTTGTTTAAAAATATATGGGATGAATCACATTTTTATTATTAGTTTGCCTTACCAAATTGTATTTTTTCACTAATAAGAGTGAATGAATTTATGATTATAATAGGTTTTATGTCTTACTGATGATTAGTTTGTTTCATGTTTGTCATTTTCATCAAAACCTTTTTCTGAAGGTATAGTGGGAACTATGATATTTTATTTATATTCACTTGATATATTATGATTGAAGAGAATATTAATTCTCTAAGATTCATATTTGACATAATTATGTTTGATATCAATATTAGCACTTATATTTTGTATCCAATAATTTCCTAATATGCTATTATATTGTGTTAAGGTTACATTAATGTGGAATACAACAAGACAATGTCTTGGGCCAATTTGCATGTTTAATTAAATTGATCCTATGTGAATTGGTATGGATACGTTTTATTTATGAAAATTCATGATAATTATCAACAAAAATATTAATATATTGATTATTATCTATATATGGTTCAAGCATCAATGGTTCCAATAAGATAATATGGTGTTCAGACTTATCAATAATCATTTTATTTTGTATGGATGTTTATATTAGGAAAAAAATAATGAACCTTGACCTTCTATAAAAATTACTTAGGAACATATATAATGGGTTAATTAATTTTATGTACAACTTTATTCTTGCTTATTTCTAATGTTACTTATTTTTTAATGGGTTACTTTTTCCTAGAAGAAAAACACCAAGTGATTATAATAGAAGAGATGTTATAATTTTTTTAATTATGATTATTGTAAATGAGTTTTAGTATCATGTTTAGGATGTGGTTTTACTTTAGCATGACCATTATCGATGATGACTTTTTTTAATCTTATTTTTCAAATCATTACATTAATATATTAGATTCACATGGAATTTATGGTAAGCATGATAATATAATTAATTTTTCTCAAAGCATGTTTATAAGGATTCCACTTGAAGAACTATTTAGCTCATATAAATATTGTGATTATTGTGGCTTACATTTGTCTCTATCATTTTCCCATTTTTAAAATGGCATATGAGTATTATTTTAGTATTTAATCTAAGAGATAAAAATAGGACTTCCTTCAACATTATTAACATGTTGAGAACATGTAAGCTCATTTTTAGTGACAATGATTTATTAAATATAAATATAATATTTTTAAAAGTATATTAAGAAATTTATCTTTGAGAGGAAAGATTAGAATTATAAAATATATTATTATTTTTAAGTCAAAATGTTGTTATATAAGTTAGTGTATATAATAATTTAACCATAATATGTAATCGACTATGAGTTTATATTAACTTTGGTAAATAGATGGAAGAATTTAAAAATTAGATATTGCTCCTTTGTTGTCAACACATTGTATGAGAAAATTATTCAATTTAAAAATATTCTTACAAATATCCACTAGGAAGGTGATGAAATAAATATATGGCTTGACCTCTGATACTATTAGGGAAAATTTTAAACAAAATCCTATCATTGATGTTGTATTTTCCAATAAAATTTGTAAAGTATTTAATATGTAATTAAGGACCACCATTTCCATTGAATAATTTAAATTTAAGAATTTTAAAGCCATGATGAAATGATAAATTTAGTATTATACTTGGTATAATACTCTCATATCTCACATTAGAATCCATCCAAGAATGATATGAAATAATCTTCAAAGACTGATTGCTCATTGTTATTGATTCCTAAAAGTGTATCATAGGTGGTTCTTATTATTTAAAAAACAGTACTCATTTCTAAATTTAGAGAATATATTGCATGAGTTTCAGGTTGTGATAATCATATTATCTATGGTGGAATAGAGGCAAAACAAATGGACTGTTTCACAAATTTATATTAGTGGTGGTTGGGAACCACCATGGATTAATAGTTTATCTTTGATTTTGAAGATAACCTATGTTATTTAAAGTTAATTATGCCTAAAACTAGGTCTAAAGATAAACTAAGATGAATATTCACACTGAAACTAATCTAAGGTGAATTGATAAAAAAAGAACAAAAGGAAGGGTAGTGTAGAAAAGAGAGGTGTTGTTGATATTTATTTCAAACATTATGTCAAAGTTATAATTTCATCTAAATATGCATTTAACCAATGTGCAACATGAAGTAGCATAAGCTCAAATCTTATCACACATCAGGAAAACATCTAAGGAAAGTATGAAAGGACGCAAATAAGAATAGGATTTACTTTAAGAATTTCACCCCTACAAGAAAATAACATTATCTCATATTCAAGAAGAGAAAAGAAAGCAAAGTAAACATAATAACTTTCAACTAATATATAATTAACACAAATTAGAAAATTTACATTTAAAGAAGCACATCCAAAATTCATAAGAACCATTCAAATCTGAAAATAAGACCTAAAAATATGAGAGAGAAACCATGATATCAATTCATATAAGAAAATATGGATAAACTTTGTATAAATTCATGCTTATATTAATTTTCTCAAAAGATACAAAATAGTTTTTTGTCTTAAAAAATCTCTCCCTTTTCAAATTGATAATATCTCTTTAAATAGACAATTCATGAGGTATTGTTAGTTAGCCATGTCAAGTGTTAAGGATAGCTATCCTTTTACAATCCTTTTAGTACCTTTTAGACATTCCAAAATGACTAACCTATAGGTAGTGTGATTTACAAATTGCACACACCTTTACAAAAAGAATATTATTTTTTCAAAAATATACAATGTCTCTATGAAATAGAATATCCTAATTCAACTAGCTTAAATTTTAGACCCTTGTACTACTGTAGTCTATTGCTTTCCCTGTAGGATCTTCATTTTATAATGTTTCTCATTGATAAGTTGGAGGTCAATAATAGGCCTCATGAAGAGTTTATTTTCTTGGTCCTTTAGGTTCTTGATATCCTTTTCAAATATTTCTAGTGCTTTTTTTTATGTTTCTATCATCTCCTACCTTCTCTTTAGATGACAAGAGTAATCCCATGATCTTCTTGTTATCATCCACTATATTCCCTTATCCTTGATTTCTTACTTCCTACATGAATTGATTAATTATGTGCTTGAACTCCTCATCATTGATAAGGCCCAATGGACTAATTATAGTAGGATATTTGATCAAGATGTCTAATAGGTACAATATATTATCTTCCTGTTATTTGAGATCCTTAACAATGTCCTCTATTTTCTTGGACTAATTGCTTAGGGCTTTGATTTTATCCACCGATATAGCCATAGACATTTTAAGGTGGCCTAGATTGATTTTTATAAACTCAAGGATTTGATTTTTGGTCAATAACCTAGTCAAATATTTTACTTAGTATCTTGAGGCTTGCCATTGGATAACTTGGCCTTTATCCATGATACTTTGTTTATTTATTGCATCCTACCTAGCCTTGACTATCTTTAAGGAACTAAACAAATCATCCATGGTGTCCCCAAATTATTTAAACTTGTCTTTTGGAACTGAAAAGACAGTTATTCCTTCTAAAATATTATTTTGATGTATTATGCCCTTAATAGCTATTTGTAATTGCTTTGACTATGTTGAGCCAATTGAAAAACAATTTCCTCAAAGGTAGGATTTTCACTTGGCCTTTGCCCTATCACTGGATTCAATCAAACAAAAGGCTTAATTTTTTGGAAAGTGAACACCTCTCCACCTGTTAGGATATTAAAACACAATTGATTAATTTTGTATAAGCAACTAAACATGGAATTAAACCAAAAATAATAAGTAACTAGAAATCAGAAACAACAAATAATAGGAGATACAAGAAACAACCAATCTTGTATTAAACTCTTCTAGAAGGAAATACAATGAAGAAATCTCTTCTTCTCGCACCTCTTAGATTTACAGATCTCTTTCCCTCAAGAGTTCTCTCTCTCTCTCTCTCTCTCTCTCTCTCTCTCTCTCTCTCTCTCTCTCTCTCTCTCTCTCTCTCTCTCTCTCTCTCTCTCTCTCTCTCTCTCTCTCAATTACAACCAACTCAACTACTTGAATTGATCCACCTTACAAACTATGAGGATCTAACCCTATTATATATAAATAGGGTTCATGAGCCATGCATTCTCCACCATTAGATGCACCTCTTAATCAAAGGTTCAAATTTGTCCTACCAAAAATAAAAAAGCAGACTCAAGACTAACAGTTAGTCTTTACTTGCAAACTTAGTGTTCTCCTCAAAATTAGAATTCTAAGAATGCACAGATGACTGATTTCGATCTCTATTTGTCTGTATATGACCGATGTCAATTGATTCATAACCAACATCAGTCTATTTTGACTGATGTCAGTGACTATGTAACTCTAGCAACCTCTAGATTTGCTCATCTGGTGAAGCTTTTAGCTCCATAACTCAACAATCTCCCACTTGGAGATAAATAGCTGCACCTATACCTATACAATAACATCCTCTAGCTTGTTTCTCCATCTTCAAGTTCAATCTTGAAGACCAAAAAAATTTGAATGAAAATTCAACTTTTCCTTTGTTACTAGCTTTGTTAACATATCAACAGGGTTCTTATCCATATGGATCTTTTCTAGCTTCAACTGTCCATCCTCCAATACCTGTCTAATGAAGTGGTACCTAAGTTGTATATGTTTGGTTCTTGAATGAAAGGATGAATTCTTTGTCAAATGAATTGCACTTTGACTATCACTATATAATCTGCAACTCTCTTGCTCCTTTCCCAACTCTTCCATGAACCGAGTCATCCAAATCATTTCCTTGCTAGCCTCTATGACTGCAACATATTTTGCCTCTGTAGTAGACAAGGCAACAACCTTCTAAAACTTTGAAATCTAGATAACCACCATTCCACCAATAGTGAACACATATCATGTGGTGCTTCTCTTGCAATCCAAGTCACTTGCCATATCTGAATCTACATACCCATGTAGAGAAGTGTTTGACCTTCCATAACATAAATGATTATTATTGGTCCCTCTCAGATATCTGAGAATCCACTAAATTGCTTTCCAGTGTTCCTTTCCTGGATTGGCCATAAACTTGCTAACAACTCCCACTACTTGGGCAATATCAGGTCTAGTACATACCATTGCATACATCAAGCTCCCAACTGCTGAAGCATATGGAACTCTACTCATGTACTCACCCTCATCATGTGATTTAGGACACTGTTATTTGCTCAACTTGAAGTGTCCAGCCATAAGTGTGCTTACCAACTTTGCATCCTACATATTGAACCTCTCCAACACCTTATTGACATAATCCTCTTGAGACAAAATCAAGCTGTGATTTTTCCTATCTCTCTTAATACTCATGCCAAGGATTTTCTTTGTTGCTCCTAAATCCTTCATGGAAAATGTGTGAGCTAATTTTAACTTAAGCTTAGTAATTTCCTATATGTGTGAATCTACAACAAGCATATCATCTACATATAGTAACAGGATAATATAACTACCATTATCCAATCTGTTAAAATAAACACAATGGTCAGATTGACATTTAATAAAGCCATGCTCTGTCATAAACCTATCAAACCTCAAATACCATTGTCTTGGAGCTTGCTTAAGACCATATAAGCTTTTCTTCAACCTGCACACAAGTTTCTCCTTACCTTTGACCTCAAAACCTTCCATCTATTCCATATATATATCTTCATCCAAATTTCCATGAAGAAATGTTGTCTTAACATCAAGCTGCTCAAGATGCAAATCCTCAATAGCAACTAAAGACAATACAGTCTGAATAGAAGTCATCTTTACTATAGGAGAAAAAATTTCACCAAAATCAATACCTAGTTTTTATGCAATTCCCTTTACTACCAACTTGGCCTTATGTCTCATTTGTCCATTCTCTCATTCCTTTAACCTTTAAACCCATTTGTTTTTTAGTGCTTTCTTTTCAGCTGGCAACTCAACCAAATCCCATGTTTGGTTATCTTCCAAGGAATCAATTTCCTCATTCATGCCATGCTCCCACTATTTCTTGGATTTTACCTGCATTGCCTCATCAAAACTTTTTGGTTCTCCACCATCAGTGAGCAACAAGTAGTATAAAGAAGGGGAATAATAAATTAGAGGTTTACTTACCCTTTCAGACCTCCTTATGGGAATTTGAGACTCATTCACAGCTTGCTGTCTACCCAAATTTCATTCTGACAGTCACCGATCTTGGTCATCTCTAGTTGATGTCGGTCTACACCTGACCGATGTCAGTTCCATCTGATCGACGTCAGTTTCTTCCTAATTGACATCAGTTCTTTCTTGATTGACATCGATATTTGTGTTTTCTTATGAGTTATGTTTTTTACTTGTGAGCTCATTTTGGATCATAACCTCATCCAAATCATGATTGCCCTGCTTAGAATTATTCAGCCTCTTGAGTTAATCACTGTACATCACCTTCTCATTGAAATCTACATCACAGCTTCTAATAATTTTATTAGTTTCTAAATTCCATAACTGGAATCCAAAATCTCTAGAACCATAACCAATGAAAGTACACCACATAGATTTAACATCTAGCTTCTTTCTATTTTATTTATCAATGTGCACAAAAGCTTCAAAACCAAAAACTCTGAGAAATGAAAGATCTACCTTTTTACCTATCCATGCCTCTTCTAGAATTCCACCATCTAGTGTAGTAGAAGGTCCTCTGTTAATCAGGTAAACCATAATATTTATAGCTTCTACCCAAAACTGTAAGGGTAAACCAGCATGCAACCTCATACTCCATGCATGCTCCATTATTGTTCTATTCATCCTTTCAGTAACTCCATTTTGCTGAGGTGTCCTTAGAACCATCCTTTCCCTCTATATTCCATTCATAGAATAGTAACTATTGAATTTATTACTATAGTAATCACCACCATTGTTAGATCTAAGGCACTTCAATCTCAAACCTATTTCATTCTCAGCCAAAGCTTTCCATTTCTTAAATGTGTCAAAAACATGAAATTTCCTCTTTATGCAATAAACCCATACCTTTCTTATAGCATCATTAATGAAAGAAACATAATACTGTGATCCTCTAATAGAAACTACCTGAGTTGGTCCCCACACATCTGTGTGAACAAGCTCCAACTTGTGCTTCTTCTTTGTTGACCTAGTTTTGAGAAACCTCACTTTCTTCTATTTCCCAAAAATACAATGCTCATAAAAATTTAGATCTATGCTTTTCAAATCTGAAAGCTTACCTTTTGTCTTAAGAACATTCATTCCCTTCTCACTCATGTGACCAAGCCTAAAGTGCCACAACTTTGCATCTACATTTGAAGTATATAAAATAGAAAGAGAATGATCAGTAATACAAGTAGATAGATAAAGTGTACCTACTCTCTTACCTTTGGCTAATACAAGTGCACCCTTGGAAACTTTCCAAGATTCAACTATGAGAGTTACTGTGCAACCCTCATCACCCAACTTTCCTACAGAAATCAGATTCCTCTTTAAGATGGGTACATGCATGACATCCTTCAACACCCATGTGTTGCCATTCTACAATTTTAGCTACACTTTTCCTTTGCCAACAATTTGACAAGGCTCATCATACCCTAAATAAACTTTTCCAAAATCTCCATGGACATAATCATTGAAAAATTCTCTATTTGGGGTTGCATGGAAAGAGGCATCAGAATCTAAAACCCAAGATTCTACTTTATTATCCAAAGAAAGTGTAATAGCATCCTGTACAACAATACCTACAACTTTTGCTTCTTCATTACCTTCATGCTAATTTTCTTTGTTATCCTTTAACCAATAATCTTTCTTTGCATGCCCTTTCTTTCCACAATTCTAGCAGGTTATTCTTCCATTTTTGGATTTGGATCTACTTCTCATCTTTGACTTTGACCTTGATCTCCCTTGCTTGCCCTTCTCTCTTTGCCTTCCCCTGCTCTCAATACTTAAATCATTACTTGATGTTTCCTCTGTGATTTTCTTATAAATTTCTTCATTCAAGATTACACTAACAACATCATCAACTTTCAAGATATTTGAAGCAGATGCAGTATTACTAACTGCCATTACCAAACTATGCCAACTTTTAGGTAAAGAGCATAAGATTAAGAGAGCCTTAATTTCATCATCAAAAACTATTTTGACTAGATTTAACTGATTTACTATTGCATGGAAATCATTAAGATGACTAGATACTAATCCACCTTCCTACATTTGCAAATTAAATAATTGCTTCATAAGATATACCTTATTCGAAGCTGAGGACTTTTCATATAAATTTTCCAAAGTATCCATTAACTCTACCGTTGTCTTTGCCTATGATAAGTTGGAAATCACAAAAGATGCCAGGCTCAACCTTATAGATCCAAGAGCCTTTCTATCAAGAACATTCCATTCTTCATCTTGCATATCTGTGGGCTTTCTTGAAACCCCACCCAATGGTAAGTATAGATATTTTTGATACAAATAATCTTCTATCTGCATCCTCCATAATTGATAATTCTTGCAATTGAATTTCTCCATTCTTAGCTTACTTTCTTCTACCATTGCTTTAATCCCACTCAATCAAAAACCCCTATGAGTGAATTTTGTAATCAACAAACACTAACACACTCTGATACCAACTATTAAGATCTTACAACACAATTGATTACTTTTGTATAAGCAACTAAACACAGAATTAAACTAGAAATAATAAGTAACTAGAAATCAGAAACAACAAATAATAGGAGATACAAGAAATAACCAATCTTGTATTAAATCTTCCAAAAGGAAATACAATGAAGAAATCTCTTCTTCTCACACCTCTCAGATTTACAGATCTCTTTCCCTCAAGAGTTCTCTCTCTCTCTCTTAATTACAGCCAACTCAACTACTTGAATTGATCCACCTTACAAACTATGAGGATCTAACCCTATTATATAGAACTAGGGTTCATGAGCCATGCATTCTCCACTGTTAGATTCACCTCTTAATCAAAGTTTCAAATCTATCCTACCAAAAATAGAAAAGCATACTCAAGACTAACAGTTAGTCTTTACATGTAAACTCACTGTTCTCCTCAAAATTAGAATTCAAGGAATGCACAGATGACCAATGCCAGTCTCTATCTATCTGCATATGACCGATGTTGGTCGATCCATAACTGACATCAATCTATTTTGATCCATGTCAGTGACTATGTAACTCCAACAACCTCTACATTTTCTCATCTAGTGAAGCTTTTAGCTCCACAACTCAACACCACCAACCATGACCTTCTTCTAAGTTACACTTAACAAATTGGTAATTTTTTGGTCAAATTTGACACCAATTGAATATTTTGTTACTTTTGGAGCTAGATTCTCCATTTATGCTCCACTTGATTCACCTGGTATAGCCATCATTCTTTCATATTCCTTTTATAGGGATAGGATCCATGTCTTGACTCCTCATGCACTTATATATTGATGTCATTCATCATTTCCCAAAGGTGTTGTGTAGTGGGTACCTTTTACAATTTGCCTTAGATGAACTATTTTAGAATGATTGGACCATGAATCAAGTTTTATTCACTAAAGAGGTTAACTTTCACTCAAAGGAGTGAAAGTCACCTTGGGATTTTTAGTGTTCATTAGAACAATGGCCATTTTAGATTTTCTTTTGGGGGTGTCTATAGGAACCAAATTCAACACTTCCTTCCCCTTCTCTTCTCTTTTTTTATCCATTTCTTCATCCTCAGACTCATTATCTAATGATACAAATTTTCAATACATCTTCAATGTATCATCAGGGTCTAATGATACTATGTGAACCTCCTCTACTAGTGATATTTATTCCTCTTCTTGGACTAAAGAGGATGCAATTTCATAAATCATTATCTCCTCTACCCTTTGCTCAATTTGTGCCTTAGGTCTAGACTTTTTTATAGCTAGTTAATGGAGGTTTAGAAGGTGTACCACTCATAAAATGGTACTATCTTGACCCCAAATGCCATATGTCATCTCCTCCCTTTTGTTCCCTTTACATCCTAGATTTAGGATTAATGTTGCACATTTTTAATCTAATGGTGACCTCAAAGAATGAAGAGGATTTTGTGTATATGGGTTCAAAAGCACCAAGATGGTGATCATAAGGTACATGTATTCCTTTGGCCTTCAAATGATAATTAACACTTCCATGGGGATCCCACTACCTTTGCTCATTAATTTTAATATTAAAGAAGGTCATGTGTTTTGAAGTAGCCTAAATATTATCCCATGATGTAAACATAGTTATATTAATGGTTATAGAGAGGGTGTGAAGAAGTCCCTTCCTTTTGGTTTTACAAAGACCATCTATTCTGTTGCAAATTTGGTAAACTACTTGATCTATAAGCTTATTTGTCACATTTACTATTAATTAGAGTGGATTATATTGGGTTTCCTTAATCTTGATGATTTTATAATTTATAAATAGCCATTTTTTTTAAAGCTGGGTAAACTTTTTAATGTGACTGGCACCGCTAGCTAGACATGACTAATATCAGTATCATGGGGCTGAGGGGGGACTAGAACACTTGACTGACAAAGCTGCAATGGAAATGCCTAACCAACTGGCTACACCTCCTGACCCTATAAATAGCCATTTATCCCCTATAGCTTTAACAATTTATTTATCAGAGGGATAACTCTCATCATTGGGCTCCCTATAATAGCCTCATTAAGGGAAAGATAGACATAATAACATATTAATTAGATGTGATCTATGTATTTAAAGATAGGTAACTTGGAGTAATACTATGATATAGTTTATGTCCTATCAAGTGACCATTCCCTAAGGTTGGGGATATTTGTTATAGCAAGGAAGGAATCCAAAATATATGATATCATGTATAATTGAGCCCTACTCTTCTTTTTTATTATAAACAAATGTCTATTCAAATAGGTGTTGATTACTTCACCAAGATGAGGGGTGACTTATTTCTTGACCATGAAGTAGACTAATGGGACCCAAATATTATCTACATATGTAGTGGCTTCATTTACACATAATTTATTTATCATTATCATGATAATTCTTTTTCTAGGTCTAAATTAACTATTAGGGATGTTAATAACAATAATAATTTTAAAAAGTATTGGATAAATGTAAACAATCTTCCCAAAATTATGCTCATGTATAATCACACCTTTATTTATTTTACCATCCTTTAAAATTAGATCAATGATATATATTCAATGTTGGACCTTAGGTTTTATAGCTATGTAGTGTAGACCTATCATATAGTGGAGACTACATCATAGTATTTTATTTTTGTAGACATGTTCTTTTCCTCCTCTCTTGCAATGGGTTGTTGGTTCTCAATGGTATAAAATAAGCTTGAACAATTATTATCCCCTATGTTTAAAATTGTGGCATCAAACTATGTGTCCTAAAAAATCCTCCCTTCTAAATTTGAAGTAAAATAGAGTTCCACATCTTCCTTAGAAACACCTTTTAGAGTTGCCATGGTTGTGAACTTTGCTAAATTTCTCACTAGTGGTCTGCACTTTAGCTCTGGATTTGATTTTTCTTGCATATATTATAATTTAGCTTTCCTTGGCTTGATCATAATGAGCATAGGTTTGAATTATGGTTTTCATGTTTTTTAGGGTTTTCCTTAAGGTCTTCTCAGTGCTCTAATGACAATCAATTGATTTCAATGATGTGAATTTGTGACTTAAATTTTCTTTGAATTGAGAATTTATACATTTGCATTTTCTTGGCTCCATGAAATATTCAATTTGGCACATTATAATTATGTGGCCCAAATGTGGCATCACCATGTCATCTTGCTCATTAATATTTAAAATATGACCATTTTTCACTTGTGGACACATGTCAATATTTTATTAGTTCTAGGTCCTTTGAAAATTCTACCTTATTTTGCACCATTGGATCTATTTACATAGTTCAATGTGGTTCATTAATATTTATTTGAGAAATAAAATGTAATTAGATGATTTTATATATTCCTCATGGTTTTTACACTTGTCACGTTTGCATTCATCTTGATCTTTATTGAAATGTCAATGTTGATATCACACCATCAGATCATCTTCACCCAAATGAATATGCTTCATTGATATTGATCAATTGGATCATGATATTTGCCCCATGGACCATCAATAAAAGTGTGTATATTCATGCACATACCATTTAATTTTTATAGATGATCAAGCTTTAATTTGTATCCCATGGTTATGCCACTTGTCATTTTTGTATTCACTCTTAGATCTTTTGACTTTTTGACCTTGATTACCCATCATCAAATCTTGTTTGGCTAGATCAACATGCTCTATTAGATCTTAATCTAAAGGGTAGAATTTCATTGGCTAATCAGTATTCTTTCACTAAAATTTTGACACTTGTCACCTTCTCACTTGTCTTTAGGCTCTATTGAATCTTTGACTTGATACACATCATCAATTAAAACGTGTATACTTAGCTACATATCATCAATCTTCAAGGGCATGTTCAAGCTTTAATCATCTATTATAGGATTGAAACCTGGCATCTCTGTGTTGGCTTTGAGTTACTCTGAATTGTAAAAGTTGATCTCACACCATTAGATCAGCTTTTACCAATCGATTATGCTCCATCAGATCATCTTTTGATGTGTACCATTGGATATTTGGTAGGGTTCTTGTGATGGTGACACTTATCACCCTCTCACTTATTTTGGGGATTTATTGGAGTATTGACTTAACATACACCTTTATATCAATCTTTCTTGAGAAAATGCATACCATTGATCCTATGGTCAATGAAATAAAACAAAGTTAGGCTTAGGTAATAAAGGGAACTTAGGTTAAATATTTTAGACTAATATTTTATTCATGTTGATAAACATGATAAAACATTAGGATAAAATTTTTAGGCTAAGTTATAAAACATAATAAAGGGATCATATGATTAGTTAGACCATGTTAATAATAAATAATTAAGGTGGGATTAGGACATATAGGGACCAAGTATAATATTTTTAGACTAAGTTTTGGTCATGTTGAAAATATGACTAAGCCTTAGGATAAAAATTAGACTAAGTCCATGGCACAAATAATTATTCCTACATAAATTGTAAATACACAAATTTGAATTTAATTTAAAAGGGACCTAGGTTAAAACATTAGACTAGGGTTTTAACATGACTATTGAACCCCAAATATATCTAAGTATAGGATCCTCACCAACACAATAGATACTTACGTGTGAGGTAATCACTTATCATGATTTCTATTTTGTCATCTAGTGGTACTAGTTAGCAGATGACTAACAACTCATTTTTGGCTCAATCCTCATTAGGAAATAGGAACATAGGATAGTGATGGCTCATTAAAGGCAATATAGTGGAGCTAGTAAGAGGAGTACCTCTAGTTCCAACTTAGCAATCAGAGTCCTCCATTTTTAAAGAGCCTAAGACACCCCAAAACACTATAAAATCAAGTAGAGTCTAGTTAGCAAAGGGGGAGGGTTGGAATAACAAAGCCCTAAGGGATTATCTCTAAATATTATGTTCACCATTTGAACTTAGAGTTATTTTGGGATGCCCTTATTACTCCCCATTGTAATGACCAAGCTTGCTTGTGAGACTCTAGGCCTTTAGTAGCTCATGATGAACATTTTCTTAGTTCCTAGTTATATATGAATGTATTATTTTTGAAATTTGTTAATCATGAATCTTTATGAAATAATTAAAGGATTGGATGCTTGATTTTATAGAATATGTGTTGAGCTCTTGCAAGCTTCTAACCTAACTCATATATGTCATGTCTATAGATAATGAGGAACCCCATGCTTGATATAGGAAATGATTTAAGTATGGGTAAGACCCTATGCCTTACAATGATACACATGCCTAAGCATAAAGCTATGCTTAAGTCCCTCAAATAGATACCTAATTACCTTGTAAGTGCCTAAATATTGTTAAGTTGAGGTTACCAAAGGCTTATGCCCATGAAACTATTGACCTAAATCACATTCACTTGTTCTTGAAAGATATTTGGTTTTCCCCATCCCAAGATGGCTTACACCTATGAGTGAAAAACCATTTCTATACTAACCAAAGGCCCTAAAATATAGAGTTACACCATTGCACAACTAGCCCAATATAGACCATGATCCCTTCTCTACTACACTTCAATTGATAACATAAGGGTTTTGCCTTATGTGAAGTGATGTAAACATAGTCAAGTATCAAATATTAAGTGCCACAAGATTAGCCAAGGCCTAAACCACATTATAATAAGCCTAAATCTAACCTAGACAATCATATAATCACCTAACTAGGCCCATGATTGAAACACCTACTTTTCTACAACATTTTGGTTCTATTGTTGTGACTATTGAATTTTTTTGTTGTAATGGTACACTAAGAAAATGTTCTAACTCTCCCTCAAGAACATCAAACACTAGATGGAACAAGTGAAAGATAACTATACATTGAGGCATCTAACTTTTAGAGGGCATAACCCAAGGAAGTAGGTCTAGAACCACTTATATGATGCCCTATACAAAGTTTTCTTTTACAAACTACTAGAATAAGTGTATCAATGGTTGGATGCTTATGAGACACATAAAAGTTAAAGCCATGTATAATACCTCAAGTAAATGAAAGAGTGCTTAGAGACGCTTGAGATTTTAGATGTCACTTAGATTAGAGCTATAGGCAAATGGTAGCGAGGGGAGTTAAACATCCCTAAATTCTTAGTATTGATGTACTCCTACCCTCAAGAATTAGAATATCAGTTATTACATAAACCTAGAAGCACATTTATGAAAGAACATGACATTGAAATCAAAAATTTGATGGTGGATTATATATTTAAGACCATAAGGATGGAAGGAAAAAGTGCTCTCATGTATGATCAGTACAATGGGGAAGAAGGGGATGTGTAGGTTAGGCACAATGGAAGGGGATGAGAAGATTAACAATCAAGAGATGAGGAGACATGTTTATAACAAGAGGAGGTGTGGGCTGATGGAAGATCTATAACTTGGAAGTGTCAAGAGGACCCATAGTGAGTGGGAAGGGCATGGGGAAGGATCTCATGAATGACAATAGTGCCTAGAGGAAGGAACCCTTGAAGTGATGGAACAAGCTCCATAATTGACCAGTGAATGCTTAGGGTTCATATAGAAATTAGACATTAGAGATATGTTGAATGCATATACCCCATTTGAAATTATACTATGAGCTCATGTGCTATATCCCCCATAGGAAGATATAAGATTGATAACTAACCCTATTATCTGTTAAGTTGTGGAACTAAAAGCTTCACTAATGCAAATGGAGGAGGTTGCTATGTGTTGCAATAACTGACATTGGTCTGATCAACTAACATCAGTCATCTTCAGTGTACGCAATAACCAACATCAGTTATGTGTCGGCTGGCATCGGTCAGATAGGAACCGACATCGGCAACCTGTTTGTGTGTGTGCATTTGCATGCACTTCTATAACTGGTCTAATTTTAGACAAACAGTTAGTTTACATGTAAAAGACTAATTTTTGTCTTGACTTTGCATTTTTAATTATTGTAATTAGGAAGTCTAATTATTGTTTATATGGGATCTATTTAAGAGACCCATGGGGCTATATTATAAAGTGAAGGATCATAAGGACTTGTCAAGAACAAGGACAAGGGTTCTTCCAAGTAGAAGGATTAGAAGGACTTGTAAAGGCAAGGACAAGGGTTCTTCCAAGTGTAAGATCTAGAGGGTCTACAAGTGTGCAAGACCAGGTTAATCTGTAGGTTGTGCAAGATCAGGAAGGAGATCTACATGGTAAGTAAGGTCAGTTGATCTGTAGGTGTGTGTGTGTAAGGTCAAAGGATATCTGTGGGGTAGCAAGATCAAGGAGATCTACAACACAATAAGGAGTAAGATCAAGGAGATCTACTTGGAGTACTTTGAGTACTTGGTGGACTAGAAGTAGGCAACAACAGTTGAGTTGATTGTCACTTACTGGTGGAGGGAACAACTCTGTGTTTGAGTTGTGGTTGTAATTGATTGTGTGAGAGAGATAACTCTTGAGGGAGAATTATTGGTATGCCTAAGAGGTGTGGGAAGAGTGTGATTTCTTCATTGTATTTCCTTCTGGAAGAGTGTTAATACAAGATTGTATAATCTCTCATATTATGTGTTATTTTTGAATTCTAGTTACATATTACTTCTAGTTTAATTCCGTGTTTAGTTGCTTATACAAGGTAATCAATTGTGCCCTTGGTCCTGACAAGTGGTATCAGAGTTGTTTGCTCTAGATCTTGACAAGTGGTATCAGAGCCTGGTTCAGAGTAGGTTAGTGTTTGTTGATTATAGGTCACTCTCAGGGGTTTTTGATTGAGTGGGAGTAAAGCAATGGCAGAAGAAAGTAAGCTAAGAATGGAGAAATTTAATGGTAAGAATTATCAATTACTATATTGTGGAAAGAAAGAGTAGGTAAAGAAAGATTGTTGGTTGGTAGAAGATCAGCATGAAGGAAATAAAGAAGCAAATGATGCAAGTATTGTTGCACGAGATGCTCTTATATGTTCCTTGGATAAAGTAGAATCTTGGGTTTTAAATTCTATTGCCTCTTTCCATGCAATCCCAATAGAGTATTTTTCCATGATTATGTCCATGGAGACTTTGGAAAGATTTATTTAGGGTTTGGTGAGCCTTATCAAATTGTTGGTAAAGGGGAAGTGTGGCTGAAATTGCAAATGGGCAACACATGGGTGTTGAAGGATGTCATGCATGTCCCAATTCTGAAGAGGAGTCTAATTTCTATAGGAATGTTGGGTGATGAGGGTTGCACAGTTACTCTCACAACAGAATCTTGGAAAGTTTCCAAGGGTGCACTTGAATTAGCATGTGATAAGAAAGTAGGCACTCTTTATCTATCTACTTGTATTACTGATTCTCTTTTTGGTTTATCTACGTTAGATGTAGATGCAAAGATGTGGCTCTGTAGGCTTGGTCACATGAGTAAGAAGGGAATGTGTGTTCTTAAGAAGAAGTTTGATGTCTTTGACAAACTTAAGAACTGGAAAGCCTTGGTTTTCATGGAGAAGATGATGGACATAGATCAGTTCAAAGGGTTGAATAATTCTAAGTAGGGAAATTTAGACAAGGTTATGATCCAAAGTGAGCTCACAGGTAAAAGTCATCACTCACAAGAAAACACAGTTACCGACATCGGTCAGGTGAGAATCGACGTCAATCAGGCAGGTACCACCGTTGATCATGTGCAAACTAGAGTTAGTGATGTCGGGCAAGTGGACACTGATGTTGATTAGGGAACTAATGTCGATAGTTAGGTTGGTCACATGGAACCAACATCAGTTGGGTGTAGACTGAGAGGTGACCAAGATCGGTCACTGATAGAATGGATTTTGGGCAGACAAAAAGCTATCAAGGAGTCTCAAATGCCCATGAGGAGGACTAAAAGGGTAAGTAAGCCTCAAATTCATTATTCACCTTATTTATACTACTTGTTGTTCAATGTTGGTCAAGAACTAGGAAGTTTTGAAGAGGCAATGCAGGTAAAATCTAGGAAACAGTGGGAGCATGGCATGAATTCTTTGGAAGAGAACCAAATGGGAGATTTGGTAGAGTTGCCAGTCAGGATGAAAGCACTACAAGATGAATGGATTCCTAGGTTAAAGAAAAGAGAGAATGGACATGTGAGATAGAAGGCTAGGTTATATGGTCTTGAGCAGGCTCCAGGACAGTGGTATAGGTTTGGCAAGTTTATGACAAAGCATGGCTTTAGTCAATGTCAATGTAACCATTGTGTTTATTTTACTAGGTTGGATAATGGTCACAATATTATCTTGTTACTGTATGTAGATGATATGCTTGTTGTAGGTTCATACATGTAGGGATTTGCTAAGCTAAAGGTAAAAGTAGCTTAGAGGTGTGCCAGGAAGGATTTAGGAGGAGCAAAGAAAATCCTTGGCATGAGTATTTCTAGAGATAAGGAAAGTCATAGGTTGATTTTGTCTCTAGATGATTATGTGAATAAGGTAGTGGAGATGTTCAATATGCAGAATGCAAAATTGGTTAGAACACCTATGGATGGATAGTTCACAAAACAGTGTCCCAAATCACATGATGAGGTTGAGTACATGTGTAATAGACCTGAGAGTACCCAAGTAGTGGGAGTTGTCAGCAAGTTTGTGGCCAATTTGGGAAAGGAGCACTAGAAAGCAATTTAGTGGATTCTCAGGTATTTGAGAGGGACCAGCAGTAGGTATACATGTTATGCAGGGTTAAGCACTTCTCTACATGGGTATGTAGATTCAGATATGGTAGGTTACTTGGATGACAGGAGAAGCACCATAGGATTTGTGGTGGTTGGTCTTCAAGACTAAACTTGAAGAGGGATACAAGCTAGGAAACAAAATTAGATGATGTACAGGTATAAGTACAAGTGCAACTATTTATCTCTATGTGGGAGATTGTTAAGTTATGGAGCTAAAAGCTTCACTGATGCAAATGGAGGAGGTTGTTGAGTGTTGTAGTAACTGACATCAGTCTAATCAACCGACATTGATCATCTTTAGTGTATGTAATAACCAACATTAGTTATGTGTCGGCTGACATTAGTCAAATAGGAACCAACGTTGGCAACCTGTGTGTGTGTGCATTTGCATGTGCTTCCAAAATTGGTCTAATTTTAGATAGATATTTAGTTTGCATGTTGAGTCTACATTTCTAATTATTATAATTAGGAAGTCTAATTATTGTTTGTATGGGATCTATTTAAAAGACCCATGGGGTTGTATTGTGAAGTGAAGGATCATAAGGACTTGTCAAGAACAAGGACAAGGGTTCTTCTAGGTAGAAAGATTAGAAGGACTTACAAAGGCAAGGACAAGGGTTCTTCCAAGTGTAAGATCTAGAGGGTCTGCAAGTGTCCAAGACCAAGTTGATCTACAGGTTGTGCAAGATCAAGAAGGAGATCTACATGGTAAGTAAGGTTAGTTGATCTATAGGTGTGTGTGTGCAAGGTCAAAGGAGATCCATGGGGTAGAAATATTAAGGAGATTTGCAACACAATAAGGAGCAAGATCAGGGAGATCTACTTGGAGTACTTTGAGTACTTGGTGGACTGGAAGTAGGTAACAATGGTTGAGTTGATTGTCACTTATTGGTGGAGGGAACAACTCTGTGTTTGAGTTGTGGTTGTAATTGATTGTGTGAGAGAGAGAACTATTGAGGGAGAATTACTGGTATGCCCAAGAGGTGTGGGAAGAGTGTGATTTCTTCATTGTATTTCCTTTTGAAAGAGTGTTAATACAAGATTGTATTGTCTCTCATATTCTGTGTTGTTTCTAAATTCTAGTTACATATTACTTCTGGTTTAATTCTATGTTTAGTTGTTTATACAAGGTAACCAATTGTGCTCTTAGTCCTAACAAGTGGTATCAGAGCTGTTTGCTCCAAATCCTGACATTATCAACTTAGAATTTGATTAGTTTATATATTTAGACCAGAATTTTTTGATTAAACAAGTTATTAATTATAAGGAGGTAAGTGAGGATACCTATAGACCATGAGGTGATACCCTAACTAGACAAAACATGACTGTAATTACCTTAGTCTATCTAATTTTAGTTATGTAGCCTCAGTAATAGCCCAAAAGAAGTGACCCCACTCCACTTATCAATAGTATAATGGCATCATCTTCTATGACACCAATAGTAACCATAGGACTAATGCTTATCCTAGTGGCTAAAGGCCTTAAAAGACTAATACTAAGATAAGTACTAGGGGAAAAACACCTCAAACACTAGTTGATGCCCCACCCTAAATTTACTATGATATGGCCATGCACCTACTCAAGTATCACGGCATAGAGAAAACCATATAACATGTTCTCAAGTATGAATTAAAATGGCATGCTTGAGGAATAACTTAATTTGAGTGCAAGACAATGTAGTTTGTGACAACCTTGCTTGATTGTGCCCATACATGGCATAGGAAGTTTGATCTTAACCAGGTTATAGTTGATTATGACACCCTGAAAGAAATTTTATTAAAATAATTTGATATACCTAAGTTTGAGTATTATAGCATCACCACACTAAAAGAGATAAACTAGGGACTATCAGAGAGTGTGGACTTATACGATGTTTGATTCAAGACTCTCCTTTCCAAGCTCCCTCATGATATTCACCCATCTTAGCATGTGTAATGGTTCATTGGAGGATTACTAGTACCTTTCATAAGGGTGTTATCTATGAAAACATTCACAAACCCTTAAGAAGCATGTGAGGATGTGCTCAGAGCCAATCTAGTGGGGAGTATCGATCCAAGAATTAGCCCTTTCATGGAGGCACATATTGTGTCTATAGCCTCCCAACTACAAAAACTAACCACTAGTTCATTATAATATGCTCAAATAAGATTATGGTACACCAATTTTAAGATGCAAGAACATAATAGAAATAAATGTCCTTGATGGAATGTGCGTACACTTCTCCTTAGTTGTAAATTTTATCATAAAATGCATGATGTTTGAAACTACCCCTTGTAGTACTCTAGTCAAGTCATCATAATAATCTATTACTAGTTATGTGATGCCTATACCCATAACATGGTTTATTTCCATGTAATCAATGATATGTGTGAGAACATGAGGAGAGGTGCATGATAAGAAATGATAGTAGTAGGAGGGGAAAGAGCCTAAGGAAATGAGGGTTACATTCAACAAAATGCAAGCTATGAGATGTAGAGAGGCATTAAATGGAGAGGTGGTAGATATGGTTGAGGAAGGTTCCCACTATGATCATGTTACAAGTATGATTTGATCAAGCACTATCGTCATGACTACCCTACACATCCAATGTGTAGGTATTGTCAAGGAACACATAAGGTCGGGGAATGTCTCAACTTGTATAAAAAATTGACCCAAGGTAGGTTAGGTACCAACAAGGGCATAAAGATGATTACACATAAGTATTAAAAGGATAAATGGGTTTTAAAGGTGTAGCTAGCATGCATAGAGTCAATCAAAGTGTAGGAAACTACTCAAAGTGGACTCACCACTCAACTACTAGTTATGCCAATACTATAGTTATACCTAGAATATGAGATGTCAAGCTACACTAAGTATTAGTGAATAAGATGCTCCTAATGTTGAAGGTAGAATAAGAGTCAAAATAATAAGAGGACCCTTGTGCCAACATCAAATAATATATCACAACAAACTCAAGGATGTGGAAGACCTCTTTGTGAATTCAAAAGAGGGCATAGAAGCAACTGATGTAATCTTTTGTAACTTCACCCAAGCATCATTCATTGATATGAACCTTAAAAAGGTAAAAGGGGATGAGGATGCACTAATTTCATAGGTGTACACTATGATTAGGGTTTATGATGCTTAGATAATGTCATGGGTTAATACTTTAAGCACCTAGATCAAGGCCTAAGAGTAGGACCTAGAGGAACTCTTTCATGCATTATAAACAAGGTCCTACAAATAAGGAGAGATCCTTGACTAAGGCATAATAAAGGTGAAGGAAAGGTTACAAGACTTTTATAGAGAGTTGGATAAATTTTATGTGCTCTCCTTCAACATCACCTCCATATAAATAGACAATGTTCTAGAAAAAATAAAAATCACAATCTAAGGTTTTGAGGACTTTAGAGAGGAACTTCAAGATTATGCACATAAGTTTCACACACCTAAGGTGATGGTATATTATTCTAATGGTGGAATAAAATTTTTGTATGGGGTAATGTTTGTCCCCAAATCCATCTAAGTATATTATCCATGCCAACATAGTAGACACTCAGGTATGAGGCAATCACTTATCATGATTGTTGTTTTATCATCTAGTGGTGTTAGCTAGAAGGTGACTAACAACTCCTTTTTGGATCAATATTCATTGGGAAGTGAGTATATAGGATAGTGATGGCTCATTAAAGGTAGCATAGTGGAGCTAAAAAAATTAGTACTTATAATTCCAACTTAGTAATTAGAGTGCTCCATTTTTAAAGAACCTAAGATGCCCTGAAGCACTATAAAAGCAAACAAAGTCTAGTTAGTAAAGGGTGAAGGATTGAAGTAGTGAAGCCCTAGCGGATTGGTTCTAGATATTAATTTCACCATTATAACTTAGAGTTAGTTTAGGACACCCTTATTTCTCTCTATTGTAATTCCCAAGCTCATCTGTGAGACTCTAGGCCTTTAGTAACTCAAGATGAAAATTTGCTCAGTTCTTAGTTATCTATGAATGTATTATTGTTGAGATTTTTAGTGATGAATATTTGTGAAATATTTAATGGATTAGATGCTTGAGTCTATAGAAGGTGTTTTAAACTCTTGTGAGATTCCAATCTAAATTTTATATAGTGTTCCTATGGCTAGTGAGGAACCCTACACCTAATATAATAAATTATTTAAGTATGGGTAAGACCATAAATCTTATAATTCTACCCACACCTAAGTGTAAACCTATGATTAAGTCCCTCAACTAGATACCCAGTTACCCCTCAAGTACCTAAATGTTGTTAAGATAAGGTTACCAAAGGCTTGAGCCCATGAAACTATTAACCTAAATTACATCTACTTACACTTGATAGACAATCAATTTTCCCCATCCTAAGACAACTTTCACCCATGAGTGTACAACTATAATTACACTAACCAAAGGAATAAAAGGATAGAGTTGCACCATATCACAACTAGCCCAACACAGACCCTAGTCCCTTCTCCACTACAATTTGGGTGAGAACATAAGGTTTACACCTTATATGAAGCGATGTTAGTATAGCCAAGTGTCAAATATTGAGAACCATAATATTATTCAAGGCCTACACCCCATTAGAACAAGCTTAAATCCAACCTAGACATCCATATAAGTACCTGAATTGGCTATGACTGAAACACCTACTTTTCTATAATATTTTGGTTTCATTGTCAAGACTATTGAATTTTGTTTCTATAATAGTGCACCAATAAAATGCTCTAACTCTCCCTTAATAACATTTAGTTCTAGTTGGAATGAGTGGAATATAGCTTTGTTCTAAGGCATCCAACTTGTAGAGGACATAACCCAAAAATTTGGGTTCAGAACCTCTTGTATGATTCCCTATACGAGGTCTTCTTTTGTGAACTATTAGAGAAAGTGTACTGATGCTTGGTTATTTATGTGACACATAGAAGTTAAATCTATGGACAACACCTTCAGTAGTTGAAAGAGTGCATAAATAGGCTTAATAACTTAGATACCACTTGGACTAGAGCTATAGAAAAATGGTGGTAAGGGGTGTTAAATAGATATATTCTTGAATTCATAGTATTAATGTACTCCTACCCTGTAGAAGCAAAATATTAGTTCCTACATGAACCCAAAGGCATGTTTGTGAAGGAAATTAACACCAAAATCAAGAATATAATAGTGGATTATGGATTTTAGACCATAAGGATGGAAGGCTAAAGTGATTTTACATATGAGCAATGTAATGGGGAAGAAGGGGACATTTAGGTGAGGCATAATGGAAAGGGATGAGTATATTGACAACCAAGAGCTTAGGAGACATGATTATAACAAGAAGAAGCATAGGCTAATGGAAAATTTAAATCTTAGAAATGATAAGAGGACCTATAGTGAGTGGGAAGGGCATGGGGAAGGATCTCTTGAATGGTAGAGTTACCTAGAGGAAGGAACCCTTGAAGCTATGAAATAAGCTCCAAAGTTGATTAGTGAATGATTAAGGTCACTACAAAAATTGACCATTAGAGATGTGTCAGATGAACCTACCCCTTTTAAACCTATGGCATGAACTCATGCACTAGATCCTCCATAGGAAGATATAAGATTGATAGCTAACCCTATTATCAACTTAGACTTTGATCGATTGGTAGATTTGGACTAGAATTTTATGATTGAGCAAGATATTACTTTTGAGGAATTAAGTAAGGATACCTTTAGACCATAAGGTACTATCCAAACTATAAAGAATGTGAGCAAAATTATTCTTGTCTATCCAATGTTAATTACACAACCTTAGTAATAGCCTATAAGAAGTGTCCTTATGCCACTTATCAGTAGTATAACACCATCATCTTCAATGGCACCAATAGTAACCACGTGACCAATGCCTAACCTAGTGGTTGGAGGCTATGGAGTACCAATGCTAGGATAAGTACTAGGGGATAAGTGCCTTAGAAACTAGTTTTTTCCCCACCATAGATTTACTACAAGATGGCCATGTGTCTTCCTAAGTATTGAGGCATAGAGAACATTGTAGAACATGTTCTCAAGTGTGAATTCTAATAGCATGCTCAGGGAATAACCCAGTCTTAGTGCAAGGCAACCTAGTTTGTGATAACCTTACTTGATCATGCCCATACTTGTTATTTGAAGTGGTATGCTAACTAGGCTATGCTTGATTATGACACCCTAAAGGAAGTCTTCTTTAAATAATTTAATATACTTGAGTTTGAGTAGTAGAGCATCATCACACTAAAGGAGATCAACCAAGGACTATTAGAGAGCATGTGCTTATATGATGCTAGATTAAAGACTCTACTTTCAAATATCCTTTATGATATTCACCCCTCCCAGCATACGTAATGGTTCATTAGAGGATTTCTATTATCTTTCATAAGGGTGTTATCTTAGAAAACATTCATAAACCCTCAAGAAGTGCTTAAGGTTGTGCTCAGATTTGAGGTGGTGGGGAGTGTTTATATAGGAATTAGCCCTTTCATGGAGGCCTATGTTGCATCTAAATACTCCCAACTACAAAATTTGATCACTAGTTCATTTTAATATGCTTTAATTAGGTTATGGTGTATTTATTATGATATGGAAGGCCATAATAGAAACAAATACCCTCAAAGGAATGTGTACACACTTCTTAATTATGAAGTTTTTCATGAGTCACATGATGTTCAAAATTACCCCTTGTTAAAACCTACTAGTTAGGTTAGCATACCAAACTATTATCAGTTATGTGATGCTTAAACCCATAACATGGATGATTTTCACATAATTAATGAGATGCATGAGAATATGAGGACAAACACATGGCAAGTAATGATAGTAGTAGGAGGGTAAAAAGCCCAAGGAATTGAGGTTTTTAGTTAGTATAATGTAGGCTATGGGATATAGAGAGGCACTAGAGGGTGAGGTGTTGGACATGGTGGAGGAAGGTTCCTATCATGATCATGTTACAAGTGTATTTTTACAAAGCACTATCAGTGTGACTGCCCTACACATCCAATGTGTGGGTATTGTTGAGTAACACAAAAGGTCTATGAATGCCTTGACTTGTACAAAAAATTGACCTAAGGTAGTCCAAACATCAATAAGGGTGTAGGGATGATCAATCACAAGTCTAAAGAGGTGAAATGGGCTCTAAAGGCACAATCAACATTCATGGACTCAATCAAAGTGTAGTCAACTACTTGGAGTGGACTTGACACTCAACCTCTAGTTATACCAATACTAGAGTTACACTTCAAACATGGGATGTTAAGCTTTAGTGAGAATATTAGGTAGCTAAAACCTAAATCCATGCCTTATCTAGACCTTGTGTGCCAAAAATACATACTAAAACAAAATATGTGTGATTTAGAACCTATAAGGAGATCTTGAACTGGAATAGGACTTATAGGCATAGGTTACTACCTCTCATAAAAAGTAGGATGGCTAAGAAGCTAAAGTACTAGAATTGATGGAGATCTTGTGCCTCTTAAAAAAGGGGGATGTTACCCATATTAAATAACTTAATTCTAGAGCATGTAGGATAACAGTTAATGGAAGTTACCATACCACTAATGGAAAGGGTATGAGAGGTCAGGCATACACAAAACATGGAGTATGACCAAGAAATCTTGGTGAATGAAACCATCATTGGATGGTTTGTTTGTGAGGTCCTTATTAATATAAGCATTGAGGTCAATATCCTAACCAAAAAACACATTAGAAAAGATGGATAGGCCAGCCTTGAGGCCTTCTCCCCATGTACTCTTCATGGACAACAAGACCCAAAAGTAGTTGATTAGAATTTTAAAAGGTGCCATTATAGATATTATGGGCACTAAATTCCTTGTTAACTTCAAGGTAATTAAGTTGGTTGAATAGGATAACTATCTAATGCTTCTAGGAAGGCCATGTTGTTATGCCAACAATGCAAATATGCACCTCAAAAACTAATATATGACCTTCAAAAATGGCAAGGAAAGGGTAGTGATTCCCATTTTATGTGACCAAAGAACCCCCTATGTGGAGAGTGTTGATTTAGAGGATGAGATTAACCATATATATAACATCATGGTGTAATGCATGAATAATCTCAACCCTTTTAATCAAGGATTGCTCTCTTGGGAGGATGGGTAGTCAACCTTAAACACCACTGATATTGCTTGCAACTAATGGGTTAAAGAGGATTATTAAGACACTATTTGTAGATGTTTCTTAGTATGCACAAAGGTGCTAAAGCTTTTAAGGATTGGCTTGTTCTAGATTAATCATGATCTAAAATGATTGGTCTTGTAGCATGCGGAGAAAGGAAAGATGGTACTCTAATTGACCAAAGGCAAGTTTTTAGCACTCCAAAAAATTTAAGGGAGTAACCCAATGGAAAGGTATGTACATGACATTGAAGTATGCATCCCCAAAGAGATAAATAGAATGGGTGTACTATTGTATACCTTGAGAATGACTATCATGCATTGGTGTGTAGTTTAAAGGTCTAATTTGCCAACTTGAGCAGAGGTAAATGTGGCCATTTACACTAGATTTAGGAGGACTAATGAGAAATTAAATATATTAGAATATTATGGTGACTCTAATCCCATGGCACATGTGTGATTATGTGAAGATACATGGATTTAATATGACATAATTTCCCCAAAGAACTTATGGGTGCATGCCTTTTATAGGACTCTAAAGACATGAGTATGGGCATGGTATGTGGTCAGTAAAATGCATTAAAAATTAACCAATTGGGATTCCCTCAAGGATAATTTTAGGCACACCTTCTCTTTTTCCTCACATAACATGGAATTAGTTGAGCCACTGTAAGTGATTTAGAGGGAAGTGATCAAGGATACCACCATCCTTGAGGAGCATCTAAAGAAAATGTTCAAGGAAAAAGGGTTGGCACTCTTAACTTTATTTAAGGAAAAAATTCTCAGTTGTGACTTGATTAAAGAAGATGCTAAAACTTGGAAGGATTTCTACTAGAAAACATTAACTTCTAGAAGAAAGCTCATACACCAAGTAGATGATAACACTCTCAATAAAGAAGACCCCACTCATCTTCATGTAGAGATAACTGAGGGATCTTAGTAAGTCAAGGACTCACACCAATAGAAAAATGAACCATTAATACACACCACTAAATACCATAAAATTTTATTTTAGTGTAGTATGAGGCCAAAGATGTCTACTTTAGGTGCCTACTAGTTTGACATAGAGCTGGCACACATCATAGACCTCCTAAAGGAATTCCAAGACTTATTCCCTAGGACTTATTAGTATATAAAGGGAACCCACCCATGCCTTGATAAGATAAAAATAAAGCTAATTGATGGTGTATGGATAGTTAAAAAGTGCCCTTACATAATGAATCCAAACCTTTGTGCTAAGGTTAAAAAAGATATCGACACAATGCTAGATGCAGGAGTCATTTACCCTATACAAAAGTCTAAGTAGGTGAGACTAATGGTAATAAACATCAATAAGGATAGGCCCATTAACATTTGAGTTAATTATAGAATGCTAAATTCCTCATGCATCAATGACCCCTTCTTAACTCTATTCATTGATGAAGTCTTTAAATGCATCATAGGCTATGAGATATACAACTTCACTGATGGGTTCTCTAAATACCACTAGGTCTAGATTGAGGAGGAGGGAAATCCCAAAATAACCTTTGCAATTGAATGGGTCTATTTTTATTATAACATGATTCCATTTATACTCAAGAATTCACTAGTAATGTTCTATAGAGTGGTGATCACCACATTCAAAGACTTCATCCATAGGTTCCTACATGTTTACCTAGATGATTGAATGGTGTATGGCCTCATTAAGGACCATTATGATAACTTGTACCTAATGTTTGAGAGGTTCAATTATATATATATATATATATATATATATATATATATATATATATATATATATATATATATAAACTTGAATAAGTGCATCTTCAGAGCACCATTTGGAAGCTTTCTTAGGCACATCATCTATAAGGATGGTTTGCTCATAAATCTAGTAATGATTACCATCATCATTCAACTTTAGACTCCTTATACACAAAAAGGCATTCATGCATTTTTGGGTCACTATGGGTATTATATAAAATGTATAAGGAGATATTCAAATATTGTGGTGATACTAGAATAAATATTGTGTAAGGATGGCCCATTCTACTAGGGTTGAGTGCAAGAGTATGCCTTCAAAACTTTGAATCTTAGATTGGCTAATGCACTTATCTTATAATTTCCCTATTATATGACCCCTTTCCACATCCATTTCAACACTTCTAGATCTATAATTGGCACAATATGGGTGTAGCTTAGTGAATTCAAGATGGATCATCCCATCTCTTTCACTAGAAAAAAATTAACAAAGACAAAATAGAACTATACTACAACTGAGTATGAGGTGCTCACCAGTGTCTACTCCCTACAAAAATTTAGATAATATTTGTTGGTGACCCCCTTCATATTTTTATAGACCAAAAGGCACTTAAGTACCTTATGAATAATCCCATTCTCCATGGGTACATTTTCAAATGGATTTTTCTCTTTCAAGAATTCTAGTTCTCAATTGTCATCAAGCTTAGAAAATAAAACTTGGGCCTAGACCATTTATCCCATATAGACTTAAGAGATGTATCAGTACCAATTAAGGATGATATTTTAGATGCTCAACTATATAGAATATATTATTCCCCTATATAATTGGTAGAGATAGATGTCTTCTTTACATCTACACCTATTCCCAAAATAATGACAATAAAATAAAAGAAATAGATCATAGTTCACATCACCCCTTTTTAGCTCATTAGTGGGGAACTATACAAACTAGATTGAGATAAAGTTATGTGTTGATGTGTCTTAGAAAATGAGAGGGACTCCATCGTACATGAGTCACATGAGAGGATAGTAGGAGGCCATTATGTAGGAGATGCAACAACATGCAAGGTGTTGCAATTAGGCTTATGGTGGCCAAGTCTATTTTAAGATGCAAAATATTACACCAAGGCATGTGAAACATGCCATTAAATAGGGAATCTCAACCATTGGGATGATATGCCTCTCATACTCATTCTTACCCAAACACCATTCAGTAAATGGGCCATCAACTTTATTGGGCCTATTACCCTTGAAGCAAGGCATATAGGTGCAAGGTACATTCTAGAGATCACTGACTTTTCACAAAGTGGGCCAAGGCCATGCCAACCAAAAAATACATAGTCATCACAATATTAAGTCTTATATGGGATAATATCATAATCCACTATGGGTTCTCATTCAGCTTGACTAACAATAGGAGTACACACTTCATTAATGAAACTATGCAGATTCTGCTAACAAAATACATGGTGGTGCACTACAACATAGTACCTTACCATCCCCAAGAGAATGGCATAGATGACGAATTTAAAAAAATCCTAGAGACATGCCTCATAAATATATGTGATTTTGGTCACAAATATTGGGATGATCAAGTGTTGATAGTGTTATGGTCATATCACACAAAATACAAGTGCCTAAATAAGGCTACATAATTTCAGCTGGTGTTTGGTACTGAGGCAATCCTATTGATGGAGTTATGGGTTCCATAATTTTTAATCACATGCATTGGTTAGTTAGATGACCAATATTCATTAAATTCAAGGTTGGAGGACTTAAAGTGCTTAGATGAGGCACATGCCTAAGCAAAGTGGAGCCAACAAATAGAAAAAGCATGCTAGAAGCTCTAGCATGCATATAAAACACAAGGTGATAACAAAAGGGGAATTCATTTTTATCTATGAATCTAAGTATATCAATCACCTAGGAAATCTATAGATACGGTGGTTGGGCCCATATATCATCCACATTAACCTAGAGACTGGTGTATGCAATTTGTGTATGTTGTTAGGTGAAATGCTCCTTAGGCATTTTAATAATAACTAATTGAAGCTATATCAGCTGTAAGGTTAAACTTTAACCATCAAACACTAACTTATTGGTCACTATTTGGATGTATTGAGTGACTAAAATAAATTTTGGCATAAGCCAAATAAGTTTCTTTTTGTGTGTTGGTTGCAATTTTGATGTGGTAGGTAAGTAAGTGACACTTTGAGGCTGCCAATAAAATGTTTCTAGCATTTTCATGCATAATTATATATAAGTGAATTGAGCATAGCCACTCTCCAAGTGCTTAAGTTTAGACACCTAAGTTATGGTCATGTGAAGTTTTCTAGAGTTAGACATAAGGCACACTAGATCTTCATGCACAAGATTCAAGAAGTGAGACATTTTTACTCCCATAAAAGGGATAGTTTGGTGCTTCCAATCATAATACCAATTAGGTGAGCTGATCAAGGCTATTTCCTAAGCACCTATGCTAGAAACCTAAGTCTTTATGTGTATATAACTCACTAGACTTGGATCAAATGTGAATTGAGAGAGTTACATGAGATATATGTGCAAAAAAGATAAAGTGAAGACCACAACATGGTCATGCCCAAGAGATCAAATAAGAATGTTGCATTGGAAGGATAGTGTAAAGGATTTATATAGGGTAGGAAAGTCCAAGGCAAGAAGATGAAAGTGTAGTGAAATTGACCAAGATAGAAAATCATGCTTGAAATAGAAGCTCATCTAGAAAAAGAAATGGGACCGAGGACTATAAATTGCATGCATGTGAGGAATTGTGCCTAGGTTACCATATTGAAGGTGAAGGTCATTCCAAGTAAGCAAATCATAAAATAAGATCATCAAAACAAGATAGAATTTGCCCAAAGTGAAGTGAGAAGTGAGAATTTGAGCTATACATCACTTCACCAAAAATTCATTGGAAGAATTTAATGAGGTGGTGATAAAGGTACAAAGATCTACATTAACTACAAAAATAATAAGATATTTTTGTAGATTTTATGGGTGTAGTGAATCCTAAAGGGTTTAGGTACTACCACACTATTAATCAACCAAAATTAAGGTGGTATATGAGAATAGAGGTATAAAATAGTGAATAATTAACTGTATTTAGTTACAAACCTTGTGCTAATTTGAATTTTCAATAGACAACTAGAGAAAAACTAGTGAATCAAAGTGTCTAACCAAGGAGACCTTGCTACAATGAGACCCTAAGCACCCCTAAATACCAAAATTGAATGATTGTGTAGAGAAATTAATTTCATTCCCGATGAGATTGGTAGAGGAAAGAAAATACCATGAATAGGGATTGAAATAGGTAGCTAAAAACTAAAGTGATCTTAAGGCTACCATTTACAACACATAAAACTCAAGAACCAAACATATAGTCATAGACTTCATGACTGTGTAAAGTACTAATGAAGATTGAAGGTTTAGGTAAGATTAATAGACTATGGTTTAATACTATTAGGTTCATTATGGGAAAAAATTGGATGAGTTTAAGCCCATAGTAGGTGAAAAAATATGCCAAGAGAGCATGACTAGCATTAATAACCACCACTACAAAAATAGAATCACCACTAGTAGGAGTGAGCATTACCCAAATTGATCTAGAAGTGATTAATAAGATGTTCTACTACGACATGTAGTTTCTTAAAGAAGTTTTGATGGGATAAAATTGGGTAACATTCATGCACAACTACCACCTGAAAGAGTATAACCACCAAACCTCTAGCAATGTAAATGAGCTAACACAAGACTAGATGGTAGACACAAGGAAAAAGACTCCACAAGGCACAACATTATTCAATGTCTCTCTAGAAAATATTGATGACCACCAACATAATGCAACTCTATGAGTTTTCAAGTTTCTAAAAGCTAGAATAAATTTTGTAGTTCCTCATCTTATGCATTTATAGGGATTGGTTCTATTTCATAGGGAGGCACATGAGGATTTTTTCAAACCTTATTATCTAAATCAATGGACTCCCAAGCTTAAGCATAGACATCATATAGATAATGATAGATGAAACTAAAGTCAAAACGATTAGGAATCTCTCAAGTTACTATATATGAGGCTTCACATTTATGATCAAGGATATCAATGATCATAGGATGAGGATAATTATGTGCCTAGTGAGTTACAAATTAAGCCCAGATGGTTGGTGGGAAGATGTAACAAATACCTACCTATGCATCACTTACCACATGGCATAAGGGATGAAATTCAACATCACCAAGTTCATCATAGAAGACATGATAAAGAATACACTCGAATGCCACATGATGAAAGAGACCTTCTATTAGGGGTTCATCTTGATCTTGATTATGATGGAGGAGATCAGCATGCTTGATGGTGATAAGGATGACATATGGCTACTCCCAGTGTACAATGACTCCCCAATGTTAAAATACCAAAAATTCACTTGCCTCCCTACTTTTACCATGAAGTATAAAACTCAAGTAATGGGATGATGCACTTAGTATATTAAAACATTTAGAGAAGAATAGTGCATATTAGAGAAGCTCCCGTAGAGTTTATTTAAAATGGGAACTTTTACCATTATGAAACACTACAACATTATTTAGTTAGTTATCATAAATGGGAGTCACTTGGGTTAGATAAAACTACCTTATGTATTTTTATCCAAGTACTTCAGAGAGTTGCTATGAAAAATCCCTAATGCAAAGCAAATGGATATCCTAGTAAAGACCATGGATGTAAAAATACATAGGTTGAAGTATCAATACATGCACCCTAGGAGTAAGGAAACCAAAGATGAGGATGATGATTCTTATACCACTGACATCTATCCCCTCAAAAGAGAAGTCATCCTTGGTCACATTCACAAGCTCTTTTATGAGATGAAGCCAAAGAAGAAGGGCATGCCTATGGATAAATATGATGACCTACCCCTTTAGGTCTAAAAAGAAGGAGAGTTGGCACCAATAATACCAATAAAATCCCCTTAGAATAAGTGAGGAGAAACTGTAGAGGAAATACAAGAGTGCCTCTATTTGAAGATCACCTCTAGTGATGAAGCTACCCCATCAGAACCAAACAAGAAGTGCAAGATCTTCACACCAAGAATTGCCTCACCCAAGCTAAGGGAGAAGAAAAATAATAATTTCAAGGGGATAGTGGTGATTCCCACAATAAACTTGGTATAGATGGAGGCATAAGAGGTGTAAGAAGAAGTAGAAGGAGGAGGGATGAAGGTGTATATCATCTAAGAAGAATAAACTGAGGAAGAGCCAAACATTGAAAAAATTCATGAGTCTCTCCATGGTGGTACTATTACCATGCTTGGTGAAGCATAACTATCAAGTGCCCCAACCATACAACCCATAATGTAACCTCCACAATTTGATGAGGAGAAGAGGTACTGATGGATGGAAATGGGCCTCAATAAAGACCATATAGAAGTGATTATAGATTTAGAACAAATAATGGAGGCCATAAAGGCCAAGGGCATGACGTAGGTATAAATTGACAAAGTCAAGGATAAGGAGATAAGGGATGAAGATGAAAAGATATCCATAATCATGAAAAAGAGGATGGAAAAGATAAATAAAGTTGAAAAGGAAAAGTCTAGGAGAGAAATGGAAGAAAAAAGGGTTACCATAAGTGTAAAACCCATAAAGGACAAATTAGTAGAGGCACCTAGTAACCTCATCATTAGAGTGGAGGAGGCTACACCATAGGCATGCCAAAGTAGTAAAGGGGTTCTTGGAGACAAGGAAGGCAATACTAGTGCTTTACAAAAGCAAACAAATAATATAGTTAAAATCTAGTGGACTCAGGAGGGCAAGGTTAATGTCAAAGAGAAGAAAGAAGTAGATGGAGGGGACAAGTTTGAATAAGAACCCCTATTGGAAAAATAAGACACATCAAGGGAAAGCACCAAATAAGGCACTAGCTCCAATGAAGAAGAATTGGAGTAGACAGAGTTGGTCATCCAAAAAGAGGAAGTTGAGCTAAGCATGCAAGAGAAAATGTAGAAGGGGTTCATGGATGAAGATTATTACATGATGGAGTATATGCCCCTCATATCTACCACTACACTAACATAATAGAAACCATATTTTGCCTTCAATAGTTATATGGATGAGACTCAATTTGAGGTACCATAGAATGTGATTCTCAATGTAGACTAACTAGAAGAAGGGTAATACTCACTTCTTATCCACCCTTTCATAATGAATCTAGTAAGGTTGGATAATTACCTCATCTGAATGGCTTTTGATTTATGTTCAAGAACATCACTAATGATGTTAGAGCCTTAAGATAGAAGAAAATCATGCTAGAATAAGAGGAAAAGAATAATGCCATAAGATTCAAATTAGAGAAAATAATTAAGCACATAGAAGAAGCTGAGCCATCTCTCTTATATGGCATCGACACTTCAAAATTTATAGATGTCAATAAGGTGTGTGTGCTATTAGATCATATGCTCCCAAGGTTAAAGGTGAAATTAGATCCAAAATAAGAGGACCCTTATACCATCATCAAGTAAGAGATTGATACAAAACTCAAAGAGGTGGAAGACCACTTAATAAATCTAAAAGAGGATGTAGAAGCAACTGATGCAATATTTTTCAATTTCTACAAATCCATCTAATTATAGGTTTCACACCAACACAATAAACACATAGGCATAGGTAATTACTTGTCATGATTGTCAAATTTTACCTTATGGTGCCAAATGATAGGTGGTTAGATACTCCTTTTTATCTCAATCATCGTTGGGAAGTGGGAGTATGGGATAGTGACTTCTCATTAAGGATATTGTAGTCAAAGTGATAGAATGAGTACCTCTAATGCTAGTCCAACCATCAACATGCTTCATTCCCCAAGATCTTAAGATGCTCTGAAGCTCTATAAAAGGAAGCAAAGTCTAGTTAACAAAGGAGTGGACAATGGAGTAGCGAAGATCTAGAGGATTAGTTCCAGATGTTATGTTTACCATTAGAGCTTAAAGTTAGTTCTAGAAGTCTTTATTTTCTCCCCATTGAAGTGCCCAAGCTCCCATGTGAGCCTCTAGGGCATTATTAGCTTATGTCAAGCATATGCTCAGTTTATATATATATATATATATATATATATATATATATATATATATATATATATATATATATATATATATATATATACACACTCTTTTGTTGAGCTCTATTAATGACAAAAGCTTTGTGTAATGTTTGATGGATTGAATGTTTAAATCTATAGTATGTATGTTGACCTCTCATGAGATTCTAACCTAACTCATCCATGGCATGCTTGTAGCTCACGAGGACTCCCATGCTCAATATAGGAAATCCTCTAAGTATGGGTATGACCCTGGACCTCACTATGATACCCATTCCTGAGCACAATCCTATGTTTAATTCCTTCAACTAGATACCATGTTGCCCTTCAAGCACCTAAATGTCATTAAAACAAGGTTACCAAAGGCTTATGCAAATAAGGATATGGACTTAAATCACATTTGCCCATTCCTGATAGAGAATGGGATTTCTCCATCTAGAGTGGATTTTTCCTATGATTACACAACCATCATTGCACTAACTAAATTACCCAAAGGATAGAGTTGTAACATGGCACAACTATCACAACACAAACCCCAATCTATTCTTTATTGTGCTTCAGGTGAGAACATAAGGCTTGTGCCTTATGTGAAGTGATCCCAACATACTTAAGTGTCAAACATTAAGTGCCATAGGATTAGTCAAGGCCTATATTAGAATTCAAAGACTCCAGTTCAGACTAATAATTAGTTTATTTATTTCATGTTATTAGGCACCACTATTAAGATCAATTCATGGTTAGAATAAGTTTTACATATGCACAATTAGGGTTAAACATCAAAACATATCCATGTTGTGTGTGTTCTTTGATTCCACTTACTAATTACCATAGGGTTTAGAGAACATCTTCCAAACTCATGACCTTGACCATTAACATTGACTTACAACATATTTAGATGTTTATTAATAATCATGCTTTAGATTAGAGAAGGCTTGGGAATTTCTCTACTACCAGCCAGACATACATAACCTTAATAGAGATACCTTTGGTTATACTCAAGGCCTTGCTCAACTACCAACCAAATGTCCATAGCCCTAATGGAGATTATTAGGATCACCTCTCCTTAGAAAGTTTTGAATTGTGTAATAGGTTCTTATTTTTTGTATTTTTTAAATATTTTGACTTTCTAGGAAACCTTAGGAACTAGATTAGCTAGGTTTTGGGACTTGGTCAATTGTTTGATCTTTAGATAGTCATCCTTGGTTGTAAACATTGTCCCAAGTAATCAATGTTTTTTAAGTGCAAACATCACTTTTTCCTAATAATTTAAGCCTTGAATCCATATGTTTAATCCTTCTTAGAACCAAACTTTGATCAGAATAATACTTAAAATCTCAAGGAATAATTAACCTACTTGTTACTCCCTACCAATTTCTCCAAACTATCATTTCATGCTCACATTTCAATAATCCATGATCAACTAATGTTGAGGGGCCATACCTACATTCCTAAACTATAAGGTTTCTTTGAGAAATCATATTAATCTTGTGCTAAGAGATTTTTGGAATAGACTTATTAAAATCAAGGAACAAATAAGGGAAGTCAAACACATTAAATAGAGAGAAAAGGAGAAAATCAAACAAATTTATATACACACTATGTACAAACCAGGGACAAGAAGGAAATGAAAGCAAATAAACTAAAGTAATCCTACCTACACTAACTCTAACTAGTATTAAAATTCATTATATGCATAATTTAGGTGGGATAGTAGAGAAATAGTGCTTGAGGTATTGCCCACTGGTTAGCAATGTGAACTCTACTCCTTGTAAGTCTTATAGTTAGAAGGTGTTATCCCCCAAGGTCTCAGTAATATGATTGGGCTAATTTATAAAGGTGTAAACTTCTCATGATTTACTTTTAGTTCTAAGGCCTTATCCCAAATAAGAACTAAATATCCTTGTATAAACACCTTTATATTTAAACAATTGTCAAACCACCTCTTCATTGTGGTTTGATGCTTGCTAAAATTGGCAAAAGCCTACTCTCTTGCATCTTCCATCTGTATGATGTCAAGCACCCTTAAACTTGAAAATTATTTATCCTCCTCCATGTAATCTTTCATCAAATTTTATGTTGGAATATTGAGGGTCATGGGGAATATAGGTTCTTGACTATATACCAGAAATAATGGTGATGACTTGAGAGCTTGCTTGAGTCTAGTTCTATTTTCCCAAAGGGCATACTTGAGTAATTTATGCCATGTTCATGGTTTATTAGTTGCATACTTATTTATGTATTTCATCAAGTTCTTACTTTTTGATTATGATACTCTATTTCCTTGGTGGTAATGGTTTGATGAGAACTTGAGTCTAATATTATTGTCATATGCCCACTTAGTCATCTCAATAGATACAAAAATAGATCCATTATCATATACTAGAGATATTGGTGTGTCAAAACTTGTGCATATATTTTCCTTTAATAATTTGATCACTTATTTAGTCCTACACTACTTGGTTGCCATTACTTCAGTCCATCTTATGTAGTATTCAGTGGCAATTAGAATGTACTTATGACCATTTGAGGAATTGGGGTTGATGACCCATACAAATTCTAATCCCCATTGGGTAAATGATCTATCAATGATTATTGGTTTCAATTTCATGGTTGCCTTAGGCTCTTTAGTGTTGAATATTTGACATGAATAGAATTCTCTCACATGCTTTCAAGCATCTTTGAAGATAATAGGCTAGTACTATAAAACTATAAGGATATTTTAGATTTTTTTTCCTTCTAAATGGATTCCCACTTCCAAGATTCTCTTGGAATGTGCTTAAGATCTTAGCTACCTTTTCTTTAGAGACACATCTTAGGTAAATGCATTCAAAGTTATTTCTATACAATATTCCATCCTTGATCAGGACATCAGCTTCCTTGAGCCTTAAATATCTATTTTTCTCCCTACTTAATCTCTTAAGATAATATCCATTGATTATAAAATTAATAATGGGATCATACTAATCAGTATATTGAAAGCTATGTTAATTAATCTACATAGCACTCAATTTATGAGTAGTATTAACAATTAACTAAATTAAACCTTGGTATCTTACCAACTTGGTAGTCTTCATCTCTAGATCATATTATTTAAGGATAGACATCCACTTGCCTCTCCTTTCTCCACGCCACATTGACTTAACATTAGCTTAGTGGTAGGGTCTAGCAAAATTGCATGCACTTTATTTCTAAAGATATAGTGTCTAAATTTATTAACTACCTTGACTAAATCAAATGTTTATTTATTATATAAAAGAATAATTCAACTCAACATTTTTAAGGTTGGTACACATGAAATAAATATGGTGATCACACTTATCTATCTTCTAAGTTAGAATAGTAGCTATTATATGATAAGAGACAAAGGAATATAGATATAAATATTTAGTAAAATATGGACTTATCGGTATAGGATCTTGTCCAATTGTGTCTTTGATGTCTTTTGAAAGATTTTTTGGTCACCTCATTCCATGTGATCTTGACATACTTCTTCAATATGTCATTCAATGGCTTCACAATCTTTGTAAAACCAGAAATGAACTTTCTTACAAAGTTGATTTTACCAAAGAAAGACTTTAATTCCTTCCTACTATTAGGGGGTTCTATCTTTGATATTGCATTTACTCTATCAGGATCTATATATATCCCATCCTTGGCTATGACATGTCCTAATAGCTTTCCCTCAATTACATAAAAAATGCTTTTCTTGGGATTGAGGGAGATTCTATACCTTCTACACCTTTCAAATACTTGTTATAAGTGCATGATGTGGTCATCCCTATTTTTTGAAAATATAGTCAAGTCATCCATGTAAATAATAATGAACTTACCTATGAGGCCTTGGAATGCATGGTCAATTTCTCTTTGAAAGGTTTTACCTACATTGATTAATCTAAAGGGCATTATGTTTTATGAAAAAAGTACCCCACTTAGTAGCAAATATAATATTCATCATGTCTTCCTTGTTCACTAGTACCTGATTATACCCTAAAAATCCATCAACAAAAGACATCATAGTAGAACTAAAAATAATTTGGATTACTTGCTCAAGAGAAAGTAGTGGATAATTATCCTTTTTAGATGCTCTATTTAGATTTCTAAAGTCAATGCATAATATAATTTCACCATTTTTCTTCTTTATTGATACCAAGTTATCTACCCAAGTGCAATGTCTAATGGGAAACACTATCTTAGCATCTAGTAATTTCTTAACCTCTTTGTATATCATTGGTTCTAGGATAGGGTTGATTAGCCTTTATTTTTTGATAAAAGGTGTATAGGCATCTTTCAATGGTATGTTGTGGCTTATGACTTGAGTATCAATGATTTTTAAGTCATTAATGAACCACATTATTATATATTTGTACTTGGTCAGCAGATCTTTAGCTATCTTGGTTTCAATGCTTGTGCAGGATGTTCAAATGTTCATGAGCTGAGGTTGACCTTGGGAACCTAACTTAATTTCATTGTAGTCCCTTCCCATCTACCTAAGGAATATTGATACATTTAGATAGTTTGTCTAAATCAAATAATATTTCTAAGGCTATCATTATTTTAGGGATCTTATTATCATTCAGTTGAATGACCTTGTCATCAAGCTTACCTTCAATTTTATCATCATCAAGGGTATTATCATCGACTTCATCAATGATGTGAGACTCAAATACTCCTTATATATTCATGAAGTATATGATCTAATAATCATCACTAAATTCTTATAGATGGTTAACATTATTTGGCACTAAGGAACATGAAACTAATTCAATGATAAGTCTTTGTAACTTAGAATTTTAGTTAGGCATAATGTTGTTAAGCATGAAATATACTGAGAGGGGGGTTGAATCAGTATATTATATATATTTTACTTAATTTGATTTATTTTCTTTAACCACTTACACATTCAAGATATGCAATAAAATTGAAACAATAATATGCACCACAGAAGAGAGAGAGAGAGAGAGAGAGAGAGAGAGAGAGAGAGAGAGAGAGAGAGAGAGAGAGAGAGAGAGAGAGAGAGAGAGAGAGAGAGAGAGAGAGAGAGAGAGAGAGAGACTAGATTTTTATGTGGAAACTTAAAGTGGAAAAAACCATATAGAACAATCTCAAGTATATAAATGAGCACCAAATCAAGTTACAAAGTTTTTAAGCACCAACTTATATGAGCACTAACCCCTTTTCCGAGAAACAACACAACAACTATTTATGATCACCAACCCATATGAGCACCAACCCCTTGAAAATATTTGTGAGCACCAACCCACAAGAGCACCAACCCCATTTACGTATAAAACACAACTATCTCTCAATGTTTATTACTCAACAAATGATAGAACTCTACAATATCTCCTAATTTTATCTCTTTGAAATCAAATACCAACCATGTACACTCTTTCATATTACAAATGTCTTCTCAAGCCTTTATTTTATAGCTTTCCAAATGACCTTTGGCATTCACCCCTTGTGATCCTTCAATCCTCATAGAAAATGGCACCAAACTTGCATGAACCTTCATATCCTTGCATTTGAAAAGTCATATGGTGACTCTTCATTGAAAAAATCATCCTTTCCTCTTTTTTCTTTATCTTGGTGACTTTTCATATTCCTCAAAGTCTCACTTCATGGAAAAATGTGCCATACCCTCTTTTGTCTTCACATGGTGACTCTTGGAATTCCTCAAGATGACTCTTCATGAAAAAATGTGTCCCATTCCTCTTTTTTATTTACCTCATGACTCTTTGACTTCTCCATGGACCCTTTTTTGACTTATATGCAACCAAAAATATATTCATTAATATTAAATAAATACTAACACACATTGGCCAAGATATGAATATTAAAAACATCATTAAATGCAATGGGGACTTTATCACCAATACTAGAGCTTTGACATCAATGGAAGTATTTCCAACAATCTCCCCCCTTATCATTAATGCCAACCTCAAACTAAAACTACCACATCTTGAAACATGTACTACACATGTCAACCTGCACATACTACCATATAAAAAATATACAATTAATCCCCCTTACTATAACAACTTATACTTGTTCCCTATACCTATTCCTTATACCTATTTATACATTTGTAACTATACCTATACCTATTTTTGTTATTCTACCCCTTTGACATCAAAGGTAAAGGGCCTATCCTAGAGCTAACACTTAGCTCCCCCTCAACTGATGCTAATCCTCAATGGCAAGAAGTAAAAGAAATTACTCCCAGCTTCTCCCATAGATACTCAAATGTGTCTTTTGGTAGTGTCTTTGTGAAAATATATCCAATATACTCTTTAGTACTAATATATTCCATCTTAACTTGCTGATCTACAACTTACTCTCTCAAGAAGTGATATCTGATGGGAATATGTTTTGTTCTTGAATGCATCAATGGATTATTCAAAATATTAATATCACTTGTGTTGTCACAAAAAATAGAAATAGGTTCATCATATTTTACCTTGATATCTTCTAAAGTTTGCTTCATCTAAAGCACTTGAGTACAACATGATACTACTGCAATATATTCTACTTCAGCTACAAAAAATGATACTAAATTTTACTTCATGCTTAGCCATGATACTAAGCTATCACCAAGGAAGAGAGTTCCTCTACTTGTACTCTTTATATCATCCAAGTAACCTACCTAATATAAATATATATAAGTAACCAGAGTGAAATATCTACTTATGGAATACCACAATCCATAATCCATTGTCCCCTTGATATATCTAAATATTCTTTTTACCAACTGAACATGACTATCTTTTAGAGCTAACTGATATCTTGCAACCATACCTACTACATGCATGATGTCTAGCCTTGATGTTGTCAAATATAAAATACTACCAATCATAGATCTATATAAATATTGATTTATAATAGGTGAATCTTCATCCTTACTCACCTTATTTTTTTACTCGTTGGTGTGCCAACTGATGCACAACTCTAAAAAACAAATTTATTTAACATTTCCTTAGCATATTTACTTTGAGATATGAAAATTCTTTTATCTGAATAAAATATTTGCAATCCTAAGAAAAATGACAATTCTCCAATCATAGACATCTCAAATTCTTTTTGTATATTTTCATAAAATTCTTGTCATCTTTTCAATGTTTCCTCTAAAAATGATTTCATCAACATATACCACAATAATCAATTGATGCTCACCTTCTTTTTTGATGTAGAGATTACTATTATCAAATCCTCTCTTGAAACCTTGATCCTAAAGGTACTTATCAAGTCTTACATACCATGCTCTGGGACCTTATTTCAATCTACATAATGCTTTCTTCAATCTGCATACATGACTACTAATATTTGAGAGAATAAATCCCTCAGGCTACTCAATGTAGACCTCTTCTTCTAGATTCCCATTTAGGAAGGCAAATTTGACATCCATCTGAAACACTTTGAAGTTTTTAAACACTGCATATATAAGAAACATTATAATAACCTCTATCCTTGACACTGGTATAAAATTTTCTTCAAAATCTATTCCCTCAATTTAAACATATCCTTTACATACTAATCTTGTTTTATTCCTAGTCACTTCTCCATTTTCATTCAAATTATTTCTATAAATCCATTTTGTTCCCATCATATTATGATATTTTGGTCTAGGTACTAATTACCAAGTATCATTCTTTTATATTTTATTTAATTATTCATCCATTACCTTAACCCAATGCTTATCATGTCTAGCTTTTGAAAAAGTTCTAGGCTGAATTTTGGATAACAAAGAAAAATTAACTTGCTCAGATTCACTTCCCATCATTATTCTAATGCAAATTCCTTCATTTATATCCATGATGATGTCCCTTTCATTATAATTTCATTGGACATATTTAGATAGAGTTTTGGTGTCCTTTTTCTCCTCATCTTCATCTAATTCTTGAAAATCTTCCTCTTCAATGATTTCAAGAATGCCTAATAGATCACTGATTCTTTGTGTTCCATCTTCTTCTATCCTGAAACTTGTACTTTCAATAATATTATTGGTTCTTTTGTTATAACATTTATAATATTTAATTTTACAAGAAAAACTAAAAAATATACCTTCATCTACTCTGAATTCAAAATTACCAAGTTTTACATCATTCTCTTTATGAAGCATCTGCTACCAAAAACTCTAAAATAATCAACTATTGCTGATTTGTCTTTCCATAGCTCATAAAGAGTCTTGTCACTATTGATTCTCAATAATTCTCTATTTTTAATATGCATTATTATAGAAACTACCTCTCTCCAATATTTATCTGCTATCTTAGATTCATTTGGCATTGTCCTCACCATTTCTTGAATGGTTTTGTTTCTTCGCTCCACTTCTCCATTTTGTTATGGAGTTATAGCTATTGAATAATGTCTCTTTATTCCATGGTCTTCATAAAACTCAACAAACTAATTTAACATGAATTCTCCTCCTTGATCTGATTTTAGACACTTAATCTTCAAACTAGTTTCATTCTTAACTAATGCTTTGAATGCTTTGAAATATCTGAAAGCTTCTATTTTTTTTTAAAAAAACATTACCCAAGTCATATGTGAAAAATAATCAATAGGCAACATGAAATATTTCTCACCTTGAGTACTTTTATTTCTCATAAGTCTATAAAAATTAGTGTGAATAAGCTCTAACATCTAAGTGGTAAAGTACTCTTTTGTTTTGAACCACCTTTTAGCCTACTTTCCATGCTGACAAGGTTCACAAACAGATGGATTTGTAATCTTTGGAAGATTTATGATTGCTTGTTTATTGATTATGTTTAAAATATTTTCAAAATTTATGTGTCCCATTCTCCTATGCCATAGCCAATTTTCTTCAATCTGGCTCAAATAACATCTTTGATGTTTGATGCCTGATAATATATACAAATTATTGCCTATTATTTGAGTATCTACAACCAATACATCTAAATATTTTCTCCTAATTTCATGACCTTCTACATAAAAATTTATTATATTTTCCTAATAACACATTTTACTTGCACTCAAAATATTATGCTTAAGGCCCTCTACATACAAAACATTTTTAGTTTTAGTTCTATCATTATCCAAACTTAGTTTACCTTTTTTGGCGATTTTGACAGTAGTATTATCTCTAAATTTCACTATGCCACCATTGATCTTATTCAAGGTTATGAACTTGATTTTTTCTCTTGACATGTGTCTTAAACATCCACTATCAATAAACCATGGATTTTCTTCATTTTTTGCAAGCAAAGTTATCTGTACCAACATAGATTTTTTAGGTTGTTTCTTTTGCCATGAACCTGTAAAAACTTTCTTCTTGATGAATGGAGCCTTGAAACTCTAGTCCTTCTTGACTAACTCAAACACACTTCTATGGTACTGGGCTATATGTCCAAAGTTATTTTATTTGTAACATATTATGGTCTCTTCATTAAATCTTAATAGAGGATCAAAAGAGTATTGGATTTTGCTTGACTCTACATGACTTTCCTTCTTATTTCTAAAATTGTTAGTCCTTTTTCAACATTTTATTTTCTTATGACCATATCAATTATAATAAAAATATTAGCCATAAAAATAGGACCTATTTGTCTATCTCTAACCTGATTTCCTTTTATAGCTCTATTCCCTATAGCCTTCTTTGTTTGAGATGTCCTTTGTATTCTTAACTTCTTCCCTTTTTATTTTTTCTTTTATAAGAGATTCAACATAGCTCTTTCCTTTTTCCTTTCCTATGAAAGTAGTGGCCTCCCCTTTCTCTTTTTCAAATTAGTTACCTATCTTATCTGACATTGATCTTTGAATTTATAATATATTATTCAACGTATTAGTGATATTCTCAAATTTTGAATCATTGGCTACTCTATCATTGATTGCTTCATTTGTTTTCTCAAGATCTGCTTTTAAAAAATCAATTTAAATAACATACCTTTCACATTCTTTACTTATTGTTTGCAACTATGTCATTAGATCTTCTTTATTCTTCTTGGCTTCTTCAAAGTGTGCTTGTAGATCTTCAATTATTTCCTTTGAATCCTTTTCATTTTTCTCAATCTAGAACTTTAATCTTTGATTCTTCTTTTCAAGTACTTTTAACTCTTTTAAGGCACAAACGAGTTCTCCTTCTAGATTCACTTTGGATTCATCATGTTCTTTTTCTTGATCATCTATACTTTTACTTGTAGAGGCATCTTCATGTATGGCCATGAATAAAATCTCTTCTTCTTCTAAATCACTGACTCTACTATCTTTGACTGAGCTAGTATCTTTAAAATACAAACTGTTCTTCTTGAATCCCTTCTTAAATTTTCCTTTGAAATTATTTTTGTATGTAGACTTTCCTTCTTCATTGTCACCATTACCTTTATTTGGGCAATTATCTCCAAAATGTCCAATCTTTCCACAATTAAAACACTTAAAAGGTAATTTTACTTTATATTTACCTGTGCCCTTTTTTGGGTTGTGAATGAATAGAGATCCGTTGTCATCTTCTTCATCATCATTAGAATTATCACTTGATTTTTGAATGTTAGCCTTCTCTTTCTTTGATGTCTTGAAATTAGCTTCTCTTTTTGAGGGTTTCTCTTATTTATTCTACATCTCATATGTCATAATAATACCATGAAGTTCATCCATATTTAGCTTGGATAAATTCTTCATCTCTTCAATTTCTGAAACTTTTGCATCATATCTTAATGGTATAGATCTCAAAACTTTTTGAACCATAATTTATTCTTCTAACTTTTCTCCAAGACCTTAAATTTGATTAACTATTTGATCAACCCATAAAAGATAACTTGGTATATTTTCTTTCTCTTATATCTTCAAACTCTCAAATTATCTTCTGAAAGTCTAAAGATTAGCTTGTTGAACCTTTCCATCACCTTTGTAAATATTACCCAAGTTTCATGAGCATATTTACATTAGATAACTTTAACAAATTTTTAATCACATAAAATAACATTTGAAGCTTTAACATTATTTTCACTTGCCTTCTTTTCCACCAGAGTAGTTATATGTGTATCTGGCTCTTCATATTCCTCCACCACTACTTACCAAATTTCAAATCCAAGGGCTATCAAATAATTTTTCATCTTTATGTTCCAAAAATCATAATTCATCCCATCAAACAAAGGTGCCTTATTTGTAGAAAAGCCTTCATGTGATCTATCCATCGTGTTTTCCTAATCTACCTTCAAGATGTAAAATTTTTTCCAAAGGAACCTACTCTAATACCAATTATTAAGCATGAAATATACTAAGAGTGGGGTGGTGAATCATTATATTATATATCTTTTAATTAATATAATTTATTTTTTTTACCTACTTAATCACACATTCAAGATATAAAATAAAATTGAATTAATAATATGCACCACACTAGAGAGAGAGACACCAGATTTTTACGTGGAAACCCAAAGTGGGAAAAACCATAGAGAACAATCTCATGTATATTAATGAGAACCAACTAAAGTTACAAAGTTCGCGAGAACTAACTTGTAATATCACCAACCCCTTTGCCAAGCACCAACATAACAAATATTTATGGGCACCAATCCATATAATAACCAACCCCTTTTAAATATTTGTGAGCACCAACCCATAGGAGTACCAACCCCTTTTGTGTATAAAACACAACTATCTCTCAATGTTGTTTACTCAACATATGATAGAACTCTACAATCTCCTACTTTTCTCTCTTCAAAAGAAAATAAAAACCATGCACACTCTTACATATTACAAACGGCTTATCAATCCTTTATTTATAGATTTATAAATGACCTTTGGAATTCACCCTTTGTGACCCTTTAATCCTCATAGAAAATGGTGCCAAACTTGCATGACCTTCATATCCTTGCATTCAAAAACTCACATGGTGACTCTTCATAAGAAAAATCATCCTTTCTTCTTTTGTCTTTATCTTGGTGAATTTTCATATTCTTCAAAGTGTCCCTTCATATAAAAATGTGCCATACCATTTTTGTCTTCACATGGTGACTCTTAGAATTCCTCAAGATGACTCTTCATGAGAAAGAGCATCCCATTCCTCTTTTGTCTTTACCCCATGACTCTTTGTCTTTTCCATGGGCCTTCCTTTGACTTATATGCAACCAAAAATATATTCATTAATATTAAATAAATATTAACATACATTAGCCAAGATATGAATATTAATTACACCATTAAATGCAATGGGGCCTTTATCACCAATACTAGACCTTTGACATCAATGATAATATTTCCAAAAAATGTGGGTTGTAGCTGAGGCATGTTCATTAGCAACCTTATTTTCTTCCCTAGGAATTTACATAATGTTGAAAGCATCAAAACATTACATAAAGTCCCACACTCTAAATTTATACTTCTTAAGATAGGACAACTTGTATTGATAGCTATTTTTGACCTAATTAACTACTAGTTCTGAATCACCAAAAACTAATGGTTCCTTAACCTTGTGTTTGATTGTAAATTGTAATCCAAGAATAAGTGCTTCATACTTAGCAAGATTATTAGTGCATGGGAATTAGAGTTTTTAAGAGGCATTTTATTCATTCCCAGTGGGATTGATTAACACCACCACTACTCTAGAACCTAGTTTACATCTAACACTATCAAAATACAACTTTCATAATCCATTCATAATGTGAGAAGTTTTAGAGTTACATTTCTTTGGGGTGTCAAGAGTGTAAACACCCATATCTAAGTTAACCATGTTGACTCTCTCATTATTTTCATTGTACTCAATGATCATATGATTCATCTTGAGTTCCTTCTCTATCCTGATCTAATTGAGAACTCCTTTCCAAGGCAACCATATGTGTAAATAGTCATTAGACATATAACCATTAAATTATCTAGTCTATTCTTTGCTTAGCAACATTTCATATGCAACAGTAATATCCACCACTTAGATGTCAATGAACAATTGGATGCTTAGTTCATAGGTAATCTACATGTGAACATTCAACAAATCACTAATAACTTTGACTCTTGACTTATCTAATTGAGTCATAATCCTATTAGATTTAATTGGAGTCAAACCTAATTTCCCAAAAATACCTTTAATCATAATATTTATAGATGCACTAGATTCTAACAAGTAATTATGTAAATTCTTACCAAAGATTCTAATTATAATAAGGAAAGGTGGAACATATGCCTTATTTTTGTGTATTGCAATGTTATCATGTGTAACCTTTAGAGACATACAAGGGTTCTTATATACAAACTCCAACAATAAATCCCTTTTCCTAGTAATTTGAGTTATTTCATGTAAATTAATATTAGCTTTAATATTTTTCATGTCCTCTAGTATTTTATATCCAATCTTATTATCAGAATTAGATGTGTTAGCATTAAGTTTAGAGGCACTTCCCTTTAGATGTTCTTGATTATTATCTGATGTAGTATCAAGAGGAGTATCAAAGTTATTTGGTAGAGTTAACTTAGTCAAAGGTTGTTTCTACTCGTTGTTCCTTAGAGGATAGGTCTTCTTTAGATATTTATAAAAAAATGGATCTCTTCAAGAATATCCTCAGGCTCATTCTCTTCTATAAATGGGAACTCAAATGTCTCCACCATGAGAGTTGAATTAGAAGATTTATATGACCTTGAAGAACTTGAGGTACCTACACCATTATATTTATTAGGGATAACTTCAATAGTATCTAGATCTTCTTGAAAAGGTTCAAAATCATTATAAAATTATAGATAATCTAATTCACCATGCTTTAAAGTATAATGAAATCTACAATAATCAATAAAAACTACATCATTATTATTATTAGATGACTCATTATTATGGTTATTATTTTTATTATTTTGGAATATATTTGAAGGCCTATTAAACCTTTAGAAAGAGAAGTTCTTTTTATAGCCTTCCCTAGTATTACCAACTTGTTTTTGCAGTTGAATGGAATTAATGCTTAGATTTTGAACCATATTTAAGATAGAGTGATTCTCACTCTTTGTAGCCTTTGAATTATGAACTTGAGTATTTCTATTGATTGTAGGCATTGAATGTCTTTGTTCTTGTGGATGAGATACACTAGCAACCTTGTTCAAGAATCCTAGGTTTTGGCTCAAATGTGCATGACTCAAAGGTAGTTGGTTCAGAACTAGAAGTTGATTTAAGGCAAGCATATTTAGATTTTCATTAGGAAAGAAATGAAAAATAGGGAAATTTGGATTAATGTTGGGAATATTGAATGTCATTTGGCCTTGTGGTTACACTAATCATTAATGATCATAGCTTCAACATAAGCTAGGGCTAGTATATTAATGACATGAACTGATCTTTTAAGAAACACAAAATTCATAGGATCCAAGGCAACCTTATAAATTTCTAAGGCTAAAGTCTCATTAGGTCTATAAGGAGCTATGGTTATACTAAACATTTTTTGAAATCTAGCATTAAATACTCTTATGGGCTGATTTGACTATTTTTAACTATGATAAATTATTGGTAAAGAACACAAAGACTAATGATTTTTCCAAAATGATCAACGAAGTAATTATTAAAATCATTCTAGTTGGCTATGTCATTTTTCAGAAGGTTTATGAATCATTCATATGCAACATCTTTGAAAGTAAATGGAAACACTTTTCATGCTACATTTTCATGAATAACATTTAAAAGTCTTGAAGTAGCTTTGAAAAATTTAATGTGTTCTTCAATAATTACAACACCATTAAGACTAAAATTAAGAAAATATTTTTAAATATTATGAGGAAGGTCATGTACCTTATCTGGTACAATGATTGAAGAACCACCTACCCAAGCCATACTTTGATAGGGGTTGAAAATAGGAGCACCTTGAATTGGTGAATTTAGTTGAGACTTTGAAATTCTATGCCTACCTTTGTCTCACCTCGCTCTTCTATGAACTTCTAATGATAAAAGAGGAACCCTTGTCTCAGAGCATGACTTGGTCATTATCCTTGGCAATTCCAACTTGAAAGATTTGAACCCTATTTGAAATATGATGTGTAAATCTTATCTTTGCAAATAAAAATGATTAGACTTCAACATTAAGCAAATTTTGAAAATATTTATATTAATAATGATAAAAGATAATAATATTTAACTACATCATCTCAAATATATGTCCAAATATGTAGGTATGAATGATATTTACACATTTCAAGCTCATACAAACTCAAATTTGTAAATATCCCATCAATATTTAAACAAAATAGCTATTACTAACCTCAAATTCCTTGGATTTACAAGGATTAAGCTATCTTTACCACAATTTATCATATATATTCAAAAAATATCTTTGTCTGAATAAGCATAAAGACTAGTCTAAAACCATTAAGATCAATGATCTTTACATAAATATTCTAAACAAAACACAAACATGAAAAGAATACATTAATCTTTGAACAAAATTCACCAAAATTAGTAAAGGTGTTGTAAATTTACAAATATCTAACTAGCCCTCCTTTTATCACCAATAGAATGTGTTCCGTATTAATCCTTAAAAGTGTATCATATTCGGTTCTTAATGTTTAAGAAAAAATACTCTTTTTTGAATTTAGAGAATCTATTGCATGAGTTTCAAGTTGTGATAATCTTATTATCTATGGTATAATAGAGGCAAATCAAGTGGACTATTTCAAAAATTTATATTTATTGGTGGTTGGGATCCACTGTGGATTAATAGTTGATATTTTATTTTGAAGATAACCTATGCTATTTAAAATGAAATATGCCTAAAATTATGTATGAAGGTAGACTAAAATGAATATTCACATTGATGTTAATCTAAGGTGAATTGATAAAAAAGAGCAAAAGAAAGGGTAGGGTAGAAAAGAGGGGTGTTTTTGATATTTATTTCGAATAATATGATAAATTTCCAATTTCATCTAAACATGCATTTAATCAATATGCAACATGAAGTAGCATAAGTTCAAATCCTATCACACATCAAGCAAACATCTAAGGAATGTATGAAAAGATGCAAATCAGAATAGGATTTACCATTAGAATTTCACCCCTACAATAAAATAGTCTAGATGAAATAAGAGTAAAGGAAGTGAAGTAAACATAAGAACTTTTAATTAATCTAACATTAGTACAAATTAGAAACTATGCATTTAATGATGCACATACAAAATTCATAAGAAATATTTAAATATAGAATTAACACTAGATAAAATGAGAGAGAAACCAGATAACAATTCACATAAGCAAATATGGATAAACTTTGCAAAAATCCTTACTTATATTAATTTTCTCAAAAATTATATAATAGTTTTTTGGATTAAAAACTCTCCCTTTTATAATTGATAATATCTCTTTAAATAGACAATTCATGAGATATTGTTAGTTAGTCATGTCAAGTTTTAATGACAAATATAATTTCACAATCCTTTTAGTACCTTTTAGACATTTTAAAATGACTAACCTATAGGTAGTGTACTTTACAAATTACACACACTTTTATAAAAAAAATATTCTATTTTCAAAAATATATAATGTCTCTATGAAATAGAATATCTTAAGTCAACTGGCTTGAATTTTAGACCCTTATGCTACTATAGACTTTTGTGTTCCCTATAGGATCTTTATTCTATAATGATGTTCATTGATAAGCTAGAGGTCAAAAATAAGCCTCATAAAGAGTTCCTTTTGTTTGTCCTCTATGTTCTTGAGATCCTTCTTAGCTTTTTTTTATTCTTGTTTGATGTTTCTAGCATCTCCTACCTTCTCTTAAAATGACAAGAGTAAGCCCATGATCTTCTTACTATCAACCCCTGTCTTCCCTTGTCCTTGATTTCATACTTCCTTTATGAATTTAGTAGTTTTTTTATTTAACTCCTCATCAGTGATAAGCTCAATGGATTAAAATTGGTATTCTATTTGATTAGGTTATTTAATAAGTGAAACATCTTATCTTCTTACTATTTAATATCCATGGCAATGTCCTCCATTTTCTTGGACTAGTTACTCAAGGCTTTGATTTTATCCACCAATATAGACATAGCCATATTAAGGTGGGCTAGGCTAATTGTTTTGAATTTAGGGATTTGATTTTTGGTCAAGACCTTGATCAAATACTTCACTTTGTATCTTGAGGCTTACCATTGACCAACTTGGCATGTAGCCATGATACTTTGTTTGTTTACTACATCTTTCCTAGCCTTGAATATTTGTAAGGAACTAAACAAACCATCTATGGTGTCCTCAAATTATTTAAACTTATCTTCTAGGATTGATAAGATAGATGTTCCTTTCAAATTCTTATTTTACTATATTATGCCCTTGATAGCTATTTATAATTGCTCTGACTATGCCTAAGCCAATTAAAGAACATTTTCCTCAAAGGTAGGATTTTCACTTGGCTCTTGGCCTATCACTGGAGTCAATCCAACAAAAGGTTCCACTTTTTGGAAAGTGAAATCCTCCTCACCAACCATGGCCTTCTTTTCAATTACCTATTGACCAAATTTGGTTTATATACCAAAATTTTCCTAATCTGGAATAAGAAGCTAAGCAGAGTTCTTGATGGAATGAGTGGACCAAAAGTAGGATAAGAAAAATCTCATAGTGTTTATAAATATTTTTAAACACTTTAAGTGAGTTTAAATTTTAATTTATTTATCCTTGGGAAGTAGGCTTGGAAACAAGACTAGGATTGCAAAGTGAAAATACGAGCAGGTTATTATTGTGTTTCAAGCATTTAGGGGCATGAATCAGGTTACACAAAGTCTTAGAAATTCATTGGATCTTTCTAAAGAGACAAAAACTTCTTTCATGAGTCTATAAGAACCAAACCATCACAAGCATGTCATAAAGGGATAGATAGGCCAATATAGTTACATATTTGATAAATACACTTAAGAAATTAGTTAAGACCAAAAGACCACATAAACATGATGTTTTTCATGTCGATAAAGTTCCCTATAAATTTTGTATCTTGATGAGTTCTCTATCTCAATATATAAGCTTCCAAATTTAAAATTGTAGAATGGCATGTGCACACAGAGGTCAAATTTAGCCCTCACGAAATAGCCATTTAAATTAAAATATTCCAAGAATGAATGTGGGTATGACAAGTGTCTAAATCATGTAATCTCAAGTACAAATCCAATAATGAGTAGGACATAAATAAGGTTAGTGGTTCTAGAAGATCTAATGAATCATGTTAAATCATGCATGAAAGATTAATGGTGAGATCACAATCAAAAGGTTAGCATATCTTAAGATTTAATACATAGATTAAAAGTGGAAAGATCTTGAGTTCCCATACAAATATCTAATGGTGCATGGTGAATAAAAAAACTAGTGGGTCTAAGCTGATTAATGGTACATGATCTATTTTACAAAGAAGATCTAACAGTGAGAGATAGGTCAAAGGTTTAGTGAATCTTGAAGATAAATGCATAGGTGATAAGTGTCTCAACCATGTTAAACTATAATAAGGTTTATGGCTTTCATCAATTCATATAGAAGAGAATAAATGATGGGCATAAGGTCAAGAAGTTAACAAGATCAAGATGAATACAAGGCCACCACATGGTGAAAGCATGGAATCAGATGGAGATGACAACAAGATCTAGAGAAGGGATACATAGTTGATAAATGGCATAATTTGAGAAACCCATATCAAGATCAATGAATGATATCAAAAGTTGAAGCCTTCAGACTTCAAATGGAGATCAAATATAGTTGAAGTTGAACTAGAACAAATATTTTAAGGGTGTGTCATGAAGGCTAAAACATCATCTTTGACGAGTTCATCACCAAAGATAGTAGCATGATTATGAACCTTTTCTCTACTCATACAAACCAAATATTAACCATTAGGGAATAATCCATGATAGAACAAGATCATAAAAGATTTATCCAGTTATTTTAACTAATTTGATGTCAAAATTCAACTTTCAAATGACTTGATCCCACCATTGTAACTTTAAGGAGCATCAATAAAAAAATATTGAAAGAGACTAATATTGTTGTTATGGCTGCCTTTTGAAATTAATCTTAGGCATTATGATCTTTTCTAATTGAATCAATGCTATATGATTAGAAATATTGGTCATTATACTCCCTTCTCCATCCTTCTATGCATTATCTCCATCTCTCTCATCCCATTATTCTATAAATATAGGCTTGTAAGCCTTAAAAAGGATCCCTCTCTTTGGTATGACTAAACTCTACCAATAATTATACTATAACACCTATTTAATGTAATAAAAGACTAAATTTTTCCATTTACAAGCTAAATCTAAGTGTGTTTCATGATTTCATTAATGTGGTTAAGTGAATATATGTTTTCCTTACCTATTTATAAGATTTCTCACCTTCATGAAGTTTTTTGGTAGTTCTCATAGGTCATTCTAAGTGCATATGTAGTATTTTGGTCAATTTGTAAATGGACAACTTCCCTCTCATGCTAGGTCAATATCTATTCCATGCCTTTATATGAAATACTTATGTGAGGTTTGATCAAATATTGAGTGAAGTGATCTTCTATATTCTTGAATGCATCCTATAGTGTGTCTTTTGCAAGTACAAGGATAAAAATATTTGGTGCATCACTCCCCTTTTATGTGCTTTCAGAGATTATTTTTAATCTCTATCCCCTTTTCCTAGAAAGAAGCTAGATTAAGTTTATTATAGGTGATAGACCCAAAAGGAATTTGTCCTTATCTATAGGTTTAACCCAATATTAGGTGACCCATAGCCTAAGGTCATTACTATGTTGGACTAAGTTTTAGTAGGTGGACCTGAACAATCCCCTTCTCAGCTAGGGTATAATCTAGGATGCCAAGGGTTCTGGCATGCTTAGTGGGACCCATTAGATTTTATCATGGTAAATTTTCGATTGTATTAGTGTTCTTCATGAAGTATTTGGTGACTCCAAGCTCAAATAATTTCTTCTAATAGTCTAGACTTATTTTCCAAGTAATTTTATTTTCATTGCACTATCTTGATGTTGTTTTCATGGCTATGTATGAGGAAAACTATGCAATAATTCCTCATCATCCATTTAATGAATCATTCCAACTCTATCATAATCCATATGAGCTTCATTATGAGCCTAATAAACCTTACTAGGATTTTTATCCAAACTGTGTTGAGCCTTTCAGGTTTCTTATGATCCTTATTATGAAGAGTATAACCCTTATCCCCCTTGTGAACCATATCAATCTCAAGACTATATTTCACCTTACCTATATGGATATGATGTTTCATATGATAATCCTTGTCTCCAAGAGAAAATGGATGAAATAGAGCTCAAACTAATAACATATGTAATAAATATTTATTCAAATTCTTAGTATGAGGAAGTGAATGGGTTATTTTTAAATGTATCTAATGATCTAAAAGAGAGGAATGAGTTGTGTAATATTATATTGTAAATATGGAGACTTGGGAGAGGCAAAAAATTGAGTTGAAGTATTTATCTCAAGAACTATATTATGTTCCCTACTAGTATTATTGCGATCCTCATTCTCATGAAGTGCCTAACCATACTCAATTTGAGCCAAAGGAACTACCTATTTGGAGTCAAGAGGTGAATAATATGCCTATTAAATAATATATTAAATGGACTAAGCCTTATTTTGGTTCCATTTATTCCTTTATCATCCTTTAAAATCAAGTGATCTATGAGGATAAAAAGGTTTCAAACTTTGATGAGGTGATGGCGAAGAAGAAGGAATAGAATGGAGAGGTATCTAAGAGTTTCTCTTTCCCTCCTCTTAAAGTTGACCTAGATGATTCCATTGCCCTCAAGATCCCAAAATATAATAATGATAAACCTTCCATGCTTCATACCCCCTCTCAATAAAATGAATCTCATCACCCTCCCATTGTTTCCTTTTTGCAATAAGAGCCTATTCTATGGAGGTATGAGAAAGATACTAAATCTATGGGTCAAGTTCTTGAAGGGTGTGAATAAGATGTCTAAAGTGTGTATCAAGAAGAGTTCTCATTGATACTTCACTTGAGGAATAGGTTGAGAATAAGGTTGTATATGATATTAAATAAAATGTCTCAAGTCTAGTTGAGAAGGATGATCTTGATGTGGAAGAAATATAAAATAAATTAGTAGAAGTTGAAGTCATGAATGATTTTGAGACATATCCTATTGATAAGGACCAACATGCCTTTCAAACTGATCTTATTCAAGCTTATTGGAATGAGGAACAAAAGGATGATTGGAAACTATACCTTAAATCTTTGAAAGATATTGAAGATCTTTGTAGGGATATGTTTCCCATTAAAGAGCATGTTTATGATAAGTTTGATAAAGATTCACTTATTCAAGATCATGATACATCTTGTCTTGACTATTCAAAGCTCCTTGAAGAACTGCATGAACTTGAAATAGATAGAAAGAAGGATGAGGTCACTCTAGGATAATTCATAGATGAGATATCACTTGATGAGGTTGTAGATAATGAGTAATATGAAAAAGATACTAAAGTGCAAGATGAGTTCACTTTTTTTTGTGACTATTTTATTGTTGATGACTCATTTAATAATATGCAAAGAGAGTGGGTAGGTAAAAGGAGTGCCTCATCAAAGGTTATGCTTAATAAACATCTTGCTGTGTAACTTGTACCATATATTAGAATGAGTGATTTCATGAATTTACCTTCTGATCCAAGTGGATCACGTTCTATCATGATTAGTTACATTAGTTTATTTATATTTTGTCTCAAATAAGTGCTTTGTTTGCACATTTATTTTGTTAGGTTAGTTTCCCTATTTTCTATTTTTCCTTCCTTATTTTGGTGGAATTCATTATATTTACAAGTAAAATGGTAATTGTAGTCATGGATCACATTTTTCATTATTAGTGAGTCCAATATTAATTTAAATGGTCTTAGTTATCAAACATAATAGGCATGCTACCCACCTAAGTCACCAAATATGTTGGCTAAATTTGGCTTACTTACCAAAATTTGCCTAATCTAGAATAAGAAGTTAAGCAGAGTTCTAGATGGAATGAGTGGACTAAAAGTGGAAGAATAAGAATATAATATTGTTTATAAATCTTTTGAAACACTTTAAGCACGCTTAAAGTGTAATTTTTTGATCCTTGGGAAGTAGGATGGGAAATAAATATAGGATGGCAAAGTGAAAAGACTAGTAAGTTCTCATGGTGTTTCAAGCATTTAGGGTCATGAATTAGGTTGAAAAAAGTCTTAGCAGTTCATTAGAGCCTTCTAAAGAGACAATAGTTTCTTTCATGAGTCCAAAAAAAATAGACCATCATAAGCATGTCACAAAGGGAAAAATAGGTTAGTATAGTTACACATTTGATAAATACACTTAGAAAATTAGTCAAGACCAAAACACCACATGAATATGATGTTTTTCATGCTAAGAAGATCCCTTAAGATTTTTGTATCTTGATGATTTATCTATATCAAGATATAATCTTCTAAATTTTAAATTTTAGACTTGGACATGTGTATAGACATCAAATTTGGGCCTCATGAAATAACCATTTAAATTCAAATTTTCCAATGATGAACTTAAAGATGACAAGTGTACAAATTGTGGAATCTTGAGTCATGATCTAATGGTGAGTGGGTGATTATCAAGGTTAGTGGGTCCATAAGATTCAAAGGAGTGTGTTAAATCATTCATTGAAGATCAATGGTGAACACATAGTCAAAAGGTTAGCATATCCTAAGATTGAACATGTGGATGACAAGTGGCAAGATCTTGGGTGCCCATAAAAATATCTAATATCACATGGTGACTGGTAAAGCCAGTGAGTCCAAGCTGATCAATGGTGCATGATCCATCATATAATTTATATCTAATGATGATCGATGGGTCAAAGGGTAAACAAATCTTGAAGACAAATGCATGGGTGACAAGTGTCTCAACTACATTAAACTAGTAGAATATCTATGATTCACATCCATTTTTACAAAAGAGAATCAATAGTGAGCATAAGGTTAAGAAGTCAAAAAGACTAAGATGAATGTGAGGATATCACATGGCACAAGTGTGGAAGTAGATGAATCTGAAAATAAGATCCTAAGAAGGGATGTGTAGCTAAAAAATGTTAGAATTTTGGAAACCTATATCAAGATCAATAGCTGATATCAAAATTCAAAGACTTGAGACTTTAAATGGAGATCAAATATGGTTGAGGTAAAACTAGAGAAAATATTTCAAGGGGATGAAATGAAGGAAGACACATCAAATTTGATGGGTTCATCACCAAATATAGTAGCATTATTATGACCCTTTTCTCCACTCTTACACACCAAAGATGAACTAGTAAGGAGAAATCCATGATGGAATAAGATCACAATAGATTGATCCAACTATTGTAACTACTTTGATGCTAGAATTCATCTTTCAAATGACTTCATCCTACCCTTGTAACCATAAGAAACATCAATACAGGCCAAAAACATATTGAAAGACTAATATGGTTGTTATGGATGCCTTTTGAAATTAATCTTAGGTATTATGATCTTTTCTAACTAAATCAATGTCGAATGATTGGAATTTTTGGTCATTATGCTCCCTTATTCATCATTCTACGCATGATCCTCATATCTCTCATCCCATTATACTATAACTATAGGCTTCTAAACCTTGAAAAGGATCCCTCTCTTTGGTATGAGTAGACTCTACCAAGACTTGTACTATAACACCTATTTGATGTAATAAAATATTTAATTCCTCCATTTATAAGCTAAATCAAAGTGTGTTTCATGATTTTATTGATGTGGTTAAGTTAATATATGTTTTCCTTTCATTTTTATAAGTTTTCTCACCTCAATGAAGTTTTTTGGTAGTTTTCATAGGTTATTCTAAGTGCATATATAGTGTATTGGTCAGTTTGGAAGTGGACAACTACCCTCCCATGCTAGGTCAATAGTTAGTCCATGCCTTTCTATGAAATACTTATGTGAGGGTTATCAAAGAGTTAGTGAAGTGATCTTATATAGTCTTGAATGCATCCTATAGTGTGTATTGTGTAATTACAAAGATCAAAGGATTTGGTGCATCACCCCCTTTTAAATTCTTTCATATATTATTATTAATTTCTCTCCCATTTTCCAAATAAGAAGTCACTTTAGGTTAGTATAGGTGATAGACCCAAAATTAAGTATGCATTTTATAGGGGTATAACATAAGATTGGGTGACATATAAACTAAGGTAATTCTCATGTTAGACTAGGTTTGAGAAAGATAACCTAAAGAATCCCCTTCTTAACTAGGGTACAACCTAAGATGCCAACATTACCATCAACAAAATGGTAATTGTTGGGTCAAATTTGACACCAACTAAATATTGTGTTACTTTTGGATCTAGAGTTTCCATTTATGCTCCACTTGATTCTCCTAGAGTAGTCATCCTTTTTTCATCTTCCTTTTATAGGGCTAGGTTCTATGACTTGACCTGCTCATGTACTAGGATATTGATGGCCTTCATCATTTCCCAAGGGTGTTGTGCAGTGGGTACCTTTTGAAATTTTCCATAAATGAACCATTATGGAATGGTTGGACCATGAATTAAGTTTTGTTTGCTAAAGAGGTTAACTTCACTCAAAGGAGTGAAAATCACCTTGGGCTTGTTAGTCTTCACTAGAATAATGGACAATTCAAATTTTCTTTTAGTGATGTCTATAGGAACTAGACCCAACACTTCCTTCCCATTATCTTCTTTTATTTCCTCCATTTATTCATCCTTAGACTCATAGGCTAATGATAGAATTTTGAGGGCATAATCAATGGTCTCATTAGGGTCTAATTATACTATGTGAACCTCTTCCACTAGTGATCCTTGTTCCTCTACTTAGATTGAAGAGGATGTAATTTCATCAGTCCTTCTCTCCTATAGAATTTACTCTATGTGTGCTTCAAGTCTAGACTCTATTTTTAGCTAGGCTAGTGGAGGTCTACAAGGTGAACCACTAAAAAAATGGTTCTATCTTGGCCCTAATTTCCATATGTCATCTCCTCCCTTTTGTTCCCTCTACATCCTAGATTCAAGATTGATGTTGTGCCTTTTTAGTCTAATGGTGACCTCAGATAATGAAGAGGCTTTTGTATATATGTGGTCAAAAGGACTAGGTTGCTGATCATAATGTACATTTATTCCTATGGACTTCAAATTCTCCTTAACCCTTCCATTGGGATCCCACTACCTTAGCTCATCAATTTGAATATTAAAGGAGGTCCTATGTTTTGAAGTAGCCTTAATATTATTGCATGATGCAAGCATAGTTATAATAATGTTTATAAGGAGGGTGTGAAGTAGTCCCTTCCTTTTGGTCTTGAAAAGACCATCTATTCCATTATACATTTGATAAACTACTTCTTACTCTGCAAGCTTATTTAGTACATGGACTGGTAATCTAAGGGGAGTGCATTAGGTCCCATTAATATTGATGATTGTACAATATGCATATATCCATATATACCCTATGGATTTAATAATTTTATGCATTATGGGGGTTAATTCTCATCATTGGGCTCCCTATGATGGCCTCATTAAGGGTAGGATAAATATAATAAAATATGAATTAGATGTGATCCCTGTACTTAAATATATGTAAATTAGAGTAATACGATGAGATAGTTTATGTCATATCAGGTGACCATTCCCTAAGGTTGGGGATATTTGTTGTAGCAAAGAGGGGACCTAAAATATATGACATCATATAGAATTGAACCTTACTCTTCTTCTTGATTATAGAAAACTATATATTCAAACATGTGTTGATTACATCACCAAGAGGAGGGGTGACTTGTTTCTTAACCATGGAGTAGACTAAGGGGGCCCAAAGCTTGTCTACATATGTAGTGTCTACATTTCCACATAGCTATTCATCATTTTCATGATCATTCTTATTCTATGTTTGAATTGACCAATGGGGATGTCATTATTGAAGTTCAAAAACACTTGGTTTCTAAAATATAGCCACAGGGAAAAGATGTTATTTAAATCATTATCTTTGTCCCAATTTTTTATTGTGGTTAGTTATAATTGGGGTTTAGGCAATTTTTAATAATTTTTAAAAGCTATGGGATAAATTTATGCAATCTTTCTGAAACTATGCTCATGCATAATCATGCCCTTATCTTTTTTCCATCTTTAAAAATTAGATCAAGGATATCTATGTAATGTAGTACCTCAGGTTTTGCAAATTTATAGTGTAGCCTATCATCTAGATGATGACTATGTCATAGTATTTTTTTTGTAGACATGTTCTTCTCCTCCTCATTTATGATGGGTTTTTGGTTCTCAATGGTCTAAAAGAAGCTTTACCAATTATTTTCCCATGTGTTCAAAGATGTGGCATCAAACTATGTGTCCTTAAAAATCCTCCCTTCTTCATTTGAAGTCAAATAGAATTCCACATCTTCCTTGAAAACACCTTTTTGAGATGCCATGGTTGTGAAATTTGATAAAATTCTCACTAGTGGTCTACACTTTGTCTCTAAATTGGATTGTTCTTGCACAAATGATAATTCAACTTTCCTTGGCTTGGTCAAAATGAACATGGGGTCAAAGTAGGTTTTTCATGCTTGATAGGGTTTTCCTGAAGGTCTTCTCATTTATTTAATGGTGGTTATCTAGTTTGAACAATGTGAATTTGTGACTTAGATTTTATATGGATCAATCATTTATACCTTTGAATTTTCTTGGGTCTACAAAATCTTCAATTTGGCACATTCTAATTATGTGGCTTCGATGTGGCATCACCATGTCATCCTACTAGTTAATATTTAAAATATGACCATTTATCATATATAGATACATGCCAATATTTTATTGGTTCTGGGTCCTTTGAAAATTGTTCTTTGTTTCACACTATTAGATTTATTTATATGGATCAACATGGATTATTGATCTTGATCTAAGAAATTAAATTCCATTAGCTACTTTGCTATATTCCCCATCATTGTGACACTTGTCACTTCTGTATTCATCCTAAACTTTATTGAAATGTCAATGTTGACCTCACACTATCAGATCATTCTCCCCTAGATAAATGTGCTTTGTTGATAGTGATCAATTAGATCATGCTCTTTTCCCTAAAAACTATCAATCAAAATGTGTAAATTCATCCACATACCATCAATTTTTGATAGATGCTCAATATTTAATTTGTGTCTCATGGTTATGCCACTTATTGTCTCCACATTCATTTTCAATGTTTTTGATTTTTCAACCTTCATTACGTATTATCTAATTTTATTTAGCTGAATCAACATGCTCAATCAGATCTCAATCTAAAGGGTGGGACACCATTGGTTGATTAATGTTATTTAATTAAAATTTTCACACTTATCACCTTCTCTATTGTCTTAGGGATCTTTTGAAGCTTTGACTTGATACACACCATCAATCAAAATGTGTATACTTAGTCATGTGCCATCAATATTTATCGACATATTCAAGCTTTAATCATTTATTATGGGATTGATTCTTGGCATATTCACATTGACTCTAAGTTACTTTGAATTATCAACATCATTCTCTCACCATCAGATCATCTTTGAATGATTGATCATGCTTTGTCGGATCATATTTTTCTATATACCATTAGATCTTTGGCAAGGTTCCCTTCATAGTGACACTTGTCACCCTCTCACTTATTTTGGGGCTCCATTAGAGTCTTAACTTAACACACACCATTAAATCAATCTTGCCTAAGGAAATGTGTACCATTGATCCTATGGTCAATAAAATAAAACAAAGTCAGGCTTGAGTAATATAGGGAACTTAGGTTAAATATTTTAGACTAAGATTTTATTCACGTTGATAAACAGGATAAAAATTTTAGGCTAATTTCTAAAACATAATAAAGGGACCATGTGGTTAGTTATACCATTCTAATAATAAATAATTAAGGGGAATTGGGACATAAAGGGACCAAGTATTATATTTTTACACTAAGCTTTGGTCATGTTGGAAAACATGACTAAGCCTGAAGATAAAAATTAGACTAAGCCCATGGCACAAATAATTATTCTCATGTAAATTGTTCCCACACAAATTTAAATTTAATTCAAAAGGGACCTAGGTTAAAATATTAGACTATGGGTTTAACATGACTTAAAATAGATTCAATTAATCTTTTACAAAACAAAGGCTAGTAAAATATTAATTTAACATTGAAGCATAAAACCTTAAGCATGTTCATTCCCAGATGATATTCCATTGAACTTGAAATACAAAAATGTAGGCAACAACATTAGCAACATTAGAAGGGATAAAACAATGATCATTTGAAAACATGTCAATTAATCCAAATGAGAACCATGTGTGCATGATTTTCAAATGAAATTAATATGAAAACGTGATATTGGTACACTAATCAAATGATTTTTGAATTTTAAGGTACAAGGGTCCCCATTGTTTAAGAATGGGGGTATGTTGACCTCAACAACTATGCATTTTAAGTTTCCAAATGAATGCATTAATGCCACAACTTATGTGTTAATTGGTTTATTCAAAGGTTAAGGCTTACCATTGATAATTTCCATAGGCACACTATTTTTCATTGGCTGGGAGAGTGAAGGTGTATCATCAATGACCATAAGAAAATTGGTGTACAAAATAATTTCATCATTGTCCAACTATATATTCTCAATAATAATAATAATATTTTTCTCAAATATTGTTGTTATATCTTAAAATAAACATGTATAAATTGTTCATTTATGATAGTATTCATATCTATTTCAGGTATACCATTTGATTATTTTTGTCAATTTTAACAATGACTACAATTTAATAATAATACAATGAAACCTTAAGATTGACAAGATCGAATTGCCCGTTATTATGTAAAGAAAATATGATAAAATATAAATTTTTAATGAGAAATACCTAAGTATATTGGTGGAACCCTAGGTAAAATATAAATAATAAATTAAAATCTAGATGAGATTGGGATAATGTAAGCACCTAATGAGTAATTAGGGTTTTTGAAATGAGCACACATACAAATAATTTAGATCTGAAGTAACCCATGAAAATGTAAGAAAAGAGGGTTTTAGAAGAAACCTTAGGTTGAATGTTTGAAAGAGTTGGGGTTCACCATTTATGTGTTTATTAATTTTATTTTTTACATTAAATAAGTATAAACATGTTGAAATTTTTGTATATATAAGCATGCACAATTGAAATACAAAATTCATGGCTACTTAATGGGGCTAAATATGAAAACAAGCCCACGTGTCGCAAACATAAACTAAATTAATACAATAAAATGACAAAGAGGTTAAGAAACATATACACCTTAACTATTTTGAAATTTTGGGACCAATTTTTTACTTTATTGACTATTTTTTACTTGTTCTTAAATTTTTAGACCTATATTATGCTCTGCGACTAGTCTATATCTATATGGTCATGCTTGTAAAATCCCACTACAACAATATTATCATGTTAATATTTTCATTTTGGCATAAATTGTGTTTGTGTTTCAAGGATTATCACTATAAGGTTTCTTAGTATAATATTTTTAGTGAAAGTGTCTTGAATATTTCTAAATATGAATACCTTAACTTAATAGATGTGTAGGATACGATATGTTGTATGATTGAATCTCAAATTTGACATAGAATATACACTATGACCTATGATACACACTTACAAATAAAACAATAATAATGGATTTGGGAAATATCAAATATTATTTTCAAACTACATATCCTTTTCCCTAGAAGTGATCAAGACTACTAGATTCTAATTACCCTCCTTTAGCACAAGGGAACATGTAGAGTATCAAGATAGATAAGTGTCAAAATTATGTAGTATTATAAAGTACAACTTAAATGTATAAGATTTTATCTAGGCTTAACCCTTGGTGTTATGGATTCTTTCTTTTTTAATTTTCTATTGAATCTTTAACTTCTAGATTCCTCCATTTTTGTTTTAGAAAGACCTTGAATTTATAGGGTCATTCTAGGATCACTCATGTGCACTAGTCAAATTTTGAAAATTCAAATGGGAATATTTAAGGTGTAAGTTAAAAGACAATCAAAATAATGACCCAAAGATATAAAATATAAAATCTAGTAGGGTTACAAGTTTGTTCATGATGAATTTTTCTAGGAGATAAGTAGGGTTAAGTTATCAATGTAGGGTAAAAAATCTAAATAAATAAAATTAGGAATAAAACATGGGAATAAAGGATTTTATGTATTTTTTTTGTGTTTTATTAACCAAAATTTTGTCATCAATACTTGATCATGCCTATTTTTATCACTTTTTACCATTTATTGGCATGTTAACTTAATTGACACTTATTTGGCCAATTTGACCTATCCTAAGCATAAAAGGAGACCATATTTCACTACAAGGCCATTCATTCACCTTAAAAAATGATATTTATATTGAAAACACCTATATGAATCTATATGATTTGAGTTAAACCCAAAACTTTGCACCTTTATTTAAGTGATAGTACCACATAATAGGAAAGGAATGCCTTCCATTCCTCTCCATGCCTATCAATCTTGTCCTTCATGCAAATAGTAAAACTTTAAAAGTGAAAGTATCCTTAGGATCAATATAAATATTATTAAGCTCTCCAATGGGTATTTTTACCTCTTTAATAACTATAAAATCACATTCAATTGTTTCATTTCAATAAATCTTGGTAAGTTTATCAGCTTCAATACACAAGTGCTTAAAATATAAAAGTTTCCCATTCTTTCCAAATCAGCTTCTAAGTACTCCAATAAATCATGAGGTAAGTTTGAATTTAGTTTTATGTATCCCTATCCCAAAAATGATCAAGTATTCAAGCCAATTATATATGCATTCATAAAGTCAAAGGGGCACAATTTATCAAAGAACTTAGGTGGGAACTACATGGATATTTGATCCCTCTTTAGAGTATTGTTATGTGGGAAATGCTTAGTAAAATGGGGTGTTGAGATCTATCACAAGTCCACCTATTAACCTAGTTTTAATCCTTCACAATAATTTATCTCATTGTGATATAAAGATAGTTTTTTCTACTTTAATAAGGCATACATAAGTCTCCACATAGGTTCTAGAGATAAAATTTGTGCAAGTAAACCTAATTTCCACTATTACACCTAACAATTCCAAAGGTTATAGATTTATGAAAAAGGACTAAATTAGCCAACAAAGATTTTAGCGATTATCTCTCCTATCATACTAGGTTTTATTATCCTTGAGGGCATTCAATCTCATGTTATGAGAAGTTTATAAGTTTTTTTCATTTGTTTTATTCCTGAATTCATGTTTTTTGTGTAGTTTCCTAATGACTCAAAAATATAAGTATATCTCTCTTTTTAATAGTTTACCATTGTTATTTTCTAATTTCTATTATTTATTTCAGTTATTCATCTTCTATTTGTTATTTAGGATTGAATTTATAGTACCATAGTTTCTTCAATTCAATTTATATAATTTTTGTTTAAGTGAAGTATTAATTAAAAAATATATAAAACATTTGGTGAACCCATTATTTCTTGAACCTTGCCT
>JARHVA010005926.1:950000-1057467 GCA_037957365.1 Torreya grandis
TATTTTTAATTTCCACCAATGTCACTAAATATATCTACAAATATATTTTAAATATGCTACCAGAGATGAAATACTAGGAAAGGCACCCTACACATCTAGACTTTCTGATTTCACTGAATTATTTTTGAATTTAGGCTACTTAATTTTATCTATAGCTACAATTTTGGGTACACCCATATTTTTTGAGTTATATAGGTTTAAGAAAATAGGCCCAAGTAAAGTGTTTCTACTTCACACCAGATTTTTTAGAGTATCATTAAAAAATATTATGTAATTTTATATTAGTGAAACACTTATTTTATAATACATATGATATGTATTTTAATCATGATGTTATGGTGTGTATTTAATTTCATTTATAATTTTAATCTATTTTTCTTACTTCACTTGCTTTGGTTATTAATTACTTGTCTTTTCACTACTTTTTCTATTTAATTCCATCCTTATCATTATGACATCTTCACTTTTTTCATATTTTACCTATATTTGTAGTTCCCACCAACCACCCATTTGTATTTAGATTTTATTTTTTATTTAAAACTAACCCACATGATATTTTTTTCTATGGAAACAAATGTAATTATATCTTTTCATTTCCATCTTTGCTCTTTTACCATAGTTCTAATTTTTTTCCCACAATCGCTTTTCTTCTTATCTAATTTGATTTTTGTTTATATATATTTAATTATTTATTTGGGTTTGAAAATTTTTAATTTTTTCTCATTATTTTTTCCATAATTATTTTTGTCTACATATCTAATTTTTTTTCAAACTTATTTTTATGTTTTTCCATTTTTTTCAAATTTTTTTTAATCTATTTTTCTAATATTATTTTTATCTTTTATTTATTTTTTAATTTTATATCATCATCCCTTATACTACTACATATTTTTACTAATATTCCAATATGTTTTTGACATGATCACCAAATATGTACTTAAATGTCTAGCATAGGATACCACAGTATCCTCACTCGACTTGCTTGGGTGGAAGGACAATGCTAAACTAGTGGGGGTATCATGATCAATAGAAAGGTACTTAGATGTCTATAATATGATACTAAAATACACTCACTAAAATTTTATGGTTAGACATAAAATTTTTATCCTCTAGTTCCAATATTATGTTTCATTGGGTGTTACAATAGTTATCTATAGTATAGAGCTTCAACTTGGCTCTATTTACAAATCATTTTCTAAATGTACATGCCAATGTTCTTAATTTTATCATACCTAAGATTAATATGTCCTAAATTATATATGTACCCACCCATATGATTTTTAATTTTCTGATATTTTTTAAATTTATATCATAAAATCTTAATTCCAATTTCAAACTCTTTAACTTTTATATGTTTTTCATGCCATGATTTTTGTCTCATTTATTATTGGGTTTGACTATATGATACCAAGAATATATATATATATATATATATATATATATATATATATATATATATATATATATATATATATATATATATATATATATATATATATATATATATATTCTTGGTATCATATAGTCAAACCCAATAATAAATGAGACAAAAATCATGGCATGAAAAACATATAAAAGTTAAAGAGTTTGAAATTGGAATTAAGATTTTATGATATAAATTTAAAAAATATCAGAAAATTAAAAATCATATGGGTGGGTACATATATAATTTAGGACATATTAATCATGTACCCACCCATATGATTTTTAATTTTCTGATATTTTTTAAATTTATATCATAAAATCTTAATTCCAATTTCAAACTCTTTAACTTTTATATGTTTTTCATGCCATGATTTTTGTCTCATTTATTATTGGGTTTGACTATATGATACCAAGAATATATATATATATATATATATATATATATATATATATATATATATATATATATATATATATATATATATATTTGGGATTCCTTGCTCTTTAATCTTGTATGTATTATTATCTCATGTAAGTAAGCAAGGAGTCCTAATATTATATCTCTTGAAGGTAATCCTTCTCATTTATTTTAAATTTCATCACTATTTTCAAACTTGGTAGTATATACTCCATTGGTACTACCACTTCTAAGCCATATACTAATTGAAAGGGGAAGTAATAAGTAGTGTGGTAAGTCCATACTATTATCATTATCTTAGTATCAAAATATCCAATCTTTGTATTATAAAATTTTGTCAATACCTTATCTTACACTTTTTTAAATACCTTACTAGTGTCATTTACTTGAGGGTGGTAAAGGATTACTCATGTTATGTTGAATCAAAAAGTGATTGAGAAATTCTTAAATTGTATTGTTGATGAAATGCTTACCTTGAACACTCATTATACTTAATGCAAATCTAAACCATGTAATTATATTATCATATAAGAACTTTTTAGAAATATTGGTTGTACAATCCTTTATAGATATTTATTTTTTCCAATTTGTCAAAGATTATATTCTGGTAATAATCAATCTAGCATTGTTCTTTCTTGTCATACATTTAATTAGACCAATGAAATGAATTGGTCATTTTTAAAATTAGGCTAATTCTAACATTATTCAATATGGCATCTTATCTATGGCATTTATTTTTTCCACTCTTTTACATATGTCATAATTCCTTGGATACTAATGTGCATCTTTGAAGAGTGTTGGCCACCATAGACCTACAAGTATTGTTTTGTTACCCATACTCTCTCTAGAGTTGTTCCTTCCTACAAATCCATCATGGGATTATATTAATATGTTATTTTGATTGTGTGGTAATTATACTCTTCACAACACTTCATATATTCATTTTATATATAATGATCCATCAATTATTATAAAGGGGAAAGCTTGAATCATTAATATTTTTCTTTGTAATGTGAAATACTCTTTTGGAAACTTTTCATTAGAAATAAATTGTGAAATGGGTTCCACATCTTTGGGAATGGCTTCCATGTCAAATAGGTGAGCTCCAAGAAACTCATGATATATTAGTCCTATGCCTTCACATGTATCTATTTTAGATAGATAATTATGCTCATTTTTTGTATTTTCAATTTTGAATACAATCTTGGAATTAAATTCTTGGAATAACATTAACGAGTGGTAAATTATGCCTTATATAATTAGCCTTTGAATAAAATATTTGAGGTGCTTATGATCTATACATAATATAAATGGGGTTTATTTTAATTCATGTTTAAATTTTTACACCACATACACCATAAAGAGTGCCTCTCAATAAGGGGTAGAATAAAAATATACCTTTGACAATTTCCTACTCACAAATTAAGTGAGATTATTTATGTTTCTTTAGGGTTGTGCTAACACTAATCCTACTATTATTACAAATTCATCTAAATGTAAATGGAATTGGATATTATAATCAAATAACATAAGTATTGGGGCATCCACAATCTTATTTTTCAAATTTTAAAAGTATTCCTAACATTGTTTTGACCAATCCATAGGTTGGTTATGTTGTTTATTTAGTAAATATTATATTGGTGCACTTATGACTACATAGTGTTATACCCCTATCTCACACACCCCATTTTATCAAATTTTAAATGGGAACATGTAATGATAAAACATTTAATTGGGGAAGACATGAACCTTATAATTCTATGTTCTTAATTGTTATTTATTCATAACCTAAAGATATTCCCATAAAGTAAAAATTTATAATAAATTAAAACATAAAAATCAAAGCTTGAACTAATATCTTAAGTTATTATATGCCTTGGGTTTTCATGAGTTAATTTTCTATACAATAGTTAATAATCTAATGATATTAATATTTTGTCCTGGTTTTATATCTATTTTATATAATCATAGGACCATTGACCATGATTTATTAAACACCCCAAAGTGGGCCATGCTTCACTTACTCAATATTGCTACATCCTTGCTCCCACATCACCCAAAGTATCATGCTATTATAAAATTGACAAAATTATATTTTTTTGACTTAATGAGCCTTTGAGCACCCCAAAAAATAGGCAATGTAGAGACTTCACTTTTTCATCCATAAAGTTTAATGGCCCCAAGCCTCCACATTTTAATACCTCTGAGTTCTCATAACTTTGAGAGATTGAACACTTAATAATATTTCTATCAAATGAAATCCTAGAAGGATTAAATATACCTTTACTTAACAATCTAATGGTTTTGTGATTCCACGCTCTAAAAAATTGACTTGTGGCACATTTATGCCCAAAATAAACTATATGATAGTTAAATTGTAGTCAAAATCCATAGTCTAATGGATCTAAGACCCCAAACACTATGCCACTAAGATCATGCCATGTGGCTTGATCATGTTGACTCATGATTGTGGAACATACAAAATATAATGAAAGACTAAAATATCCAAACTAACAAAATCTATAAGTGTCATTTTTGAAATGGGATGTGACCAAATGATGAATATAAAAGGTTGATAGAATGGTAAAATAATAAATAAACAATTAATCAATAGCTATCCCAAAAATAATGACTAGACACATAAACTTAATGAAATGTCACCATGTGGAAAATAGACCAACCTGCCAAATCTAAGTGAAAATTTTAGACTAAAATAAGAAATAAAAGAACAAAATTATTACTTATATTAAAGGTGCATGAAAAAATTCAATACTTAGTCTTGGGAACAATATATGCAAAGTGGGGATTCACTTTGTCATCACTCTTTCAATCTAATGATTATGTTTTCTAGCTCCATAGCATCCCAAAAGCCCTAACTTATTAAGTGATAAATGACATAATGAACTAGTTAGTTTACAAAGAGAATTGCAGTAGTTATCAAATAACAATGACTTCTTCTAGTAAATAGGGCAAATCTGTAATTCCCTCTCCCTACTCATTTTTAGGAGGACCAAATATATAGATACTATATTTGAAAGGAGTGAATTAGATTTAAAATTCCTACATTAATAGACAATCTAAAAATAGGTCAACTCTCTAAAATCATATTCTATCTAGGACCAACTATCTTTGGAGGAGAATCAATACATATATGGCCTCCTATCAATCAAGGAACAAGGCCTCTACCAAGTTGTAGCCAAACTTGAGGTTATGTCATGCATTAACCTAATCTAATTTTTATTTATTAATGCAAATATATCTGGAGAATATTTCATGTTATAAAGATTAATAATTTGTTACATACATCTCAGGTAGGACATTTGAGAGATATCTTAGAATCCCCTTACCCAAAACCACTTACAACTAGGTCTCAGCTAATGTTTGTCTTGAAAATAACATAGTAGATGGGAAGATGAAATAATGGATTGTTAAAGGCCTAAGTATGAATCCTAAATGGAATATCCAATATAATTTCATTATCAAATTTAGGCTTTGAATTAGGATATCTATGGCCTTAATGAATAGGTTGTATAGTTTTCATAGTATTGTAAATTCCCAAGTTGAGTGGGTCATGTTGTTATATATACTCTTGAAAATTGAAAATATATTTTCACTATGGGAATTATTAGTTCCAATATAAATTAATATCTCCTCCATCCTGATCCATGAGCAATCGACAAAAAACTTCTATATGATGTCTTACTTGTTGGATGCAGTCATGGGCACGGTATATAAGCCCTATGGTCAAGAATGGCAACCTTTAACTGAATATATAATAAACAAGGTAGGAGATAGATACAAAAATTAAATGAATATTATAAGTGAGGAGTTTTATCCTCAAATATTCTAGCCTATACAGGGTACTACAATGCTTAGATTATCAAAAACTATAATAAAAAACTAGAATAAAATGGGAGACTACTAATACCACCCAGATGTCATTGTTATCAAGGTAGAAGGAACAAGGACTACTCCCTTACTACTACCACACCATGTTCTATATCACATAGAGGATTAAGAAATTTCATACCAAATATATAATAACATTGATGAGGAACTAGGTCAAAAACATTTGGTTTACTATTTCAAAACTCCTCTAAGCATTGGATAACAAAAACATGTTATCAGATCACATTTTATTCATGTTGGCAAGTCTAGGAATGAGTGTAATTTTTAGGTGACATATTTTAGATGATGAAATCCCAATAGTAAAGTGAGGCTTGTAACTCAAGGAGAAGAATAAAGTGTAGGTTCTTATGGACATGAGGAATATGAACATGACATAGTTTTTTAAATGCAGTAAATGATACTAAAGTTTGGATTTCAATGAGAAATAAACCAATATATATGGCTTGGTCACAAGCCCTTCAATATTATCCAAATGTAGCTAAGGAAAATTCATAAGCTACATGGATCCATCAATGTTATCCAAACCAATCAACCAACATGTAGTGATAGGATAGACCTCCCTCCCCTTCAAGAGAACCTAAAAATGAGGAACCAAATGATTTTAGTACTTACAGAGAATCAGACCCTCAAATTATGAGGGAAATTATAATGGGTACCTAAGGTCCCCAAGTATCATTTACATCAATGGAAGCTAATGTTTAAAATTTGGAGACAACCACTATAAGGCACAAGTTAACTACTTATTTAAGGGAACAAAGGAGGAGATATTTAGTGCTAACACATTTTACACACCTCACTATAGTCACCTAGGTACGTCTTTCATATTTTATATAGACTACTCTCTTATATATTCCTACCACCATAGGTTCTCCCCAATCCCTTAGGTGTCCCTAAATAAGCTCTATATCCTCCACAACCACCTTGGTACCATTCATAACATCTAATAATCCTTCACCACCATCTCTAATCATAATTATTATCACTATTACTACTATTATTGTCCCCCCATCTCATCTACCTTCCATTCTACCCATATTTACCTATTATAAGAAGAAAAAAGACACCTCCCTCCCTCTAATGGTAAACAACTAGAATAAATATAATCACTTTGTATTTTAATCATAGAAGAAGAGGAGGAAGAAGAAGTAGAGGGAGCATTAGATGTAATGGAACAAATAAAAGAAGAGGGTCTTGGTCATATATTATCTTTGATCAATTATCCTATAAATGAAAAACTAGATGATGAATAAGATGAAATAGAAATGGCCAAGACCTTAAGCTTAAGAGGATATAAATTAAATGAATCATCTCTTAATGTGTCAAAACATTAGGTCCTCACACTAGACCAAATCAAGAGCATGGACACATTAGTTTATTTTATTATTTATTTATTTTCTAATATTGATTCAACTATAACTCTACCCTCAGCCATTATTAGTGTTATTTTATCTAGTTCTATTAGTTATATTGATTTGATTATTCCTCCTTCATCTCCAAAGATAATAACGACTCCAAATGTAGTCCATTTTGAGATTTTGGTCACTATATTTATTTGGAATCCTCGGATGTAACCCATACCTAAGAAAAAGTCAGCCCAATTAGAACTCCCCATGCCACAACCATTATTTATTCCCTCAACAACAATGGTTGTACAAGTTACTTTGGGATTGACCAAACTTTTGACTTAATTTAAACCTATAAAGGAAACATCTCCATGGGAGAGGGTTGTTCATCCACCCCTTCAATTTCATATTTAGATAAGTGCATCCCTAACACCCCCCATGATTACACCACCCCCAATGACGCCTCCTTTTCCCCAATCCTTAGACCCAAACCAATATATTGAAATGGGAGAACTCATTATTCCCCAATGGGTAAAGGAAATGCATGGTGTATGGGATGAAAGTTAAAATCTAGATAGAACAAAACTTCCCATATTCTCCAGTTAGTTTGATAAATAGAGTAGGGCTATTCAAAGGGTAAGGAAGTGAAAGGTGATGAACATAAGAAAAAAGGAAGAGGTTGAGTTTAAACAAAGGGAGAATATTTTCCCTTTATCCAACAAGCTCTATAAAAATATGAATGACACCACTGAGTATATAGATAATTTTAGTTCTTTTGTGGATTCTGAGGTGCACCAATGAAAGAGATGATTCAAAGTAAATAATATGCCTTGAAGAGGTTACATAAAATACAAATTATATAGTAACCTTAAGAAATCATTGCTGATGTATAGATTATATCAATAAAGTTGTAAATTATTTCTTATAAAGTTAGGGTTTCTAAGGTAGGGAGCCAATCAAACATGACAAATATTGTCACATTTTGGAATGATATGAAAGTGTTAGAAAGGAGATTGAATTTTTTTGGTCCAATGTTCCAAGACTAATTATTTTAATCAATTAGATCTTAGACTAGTTGGATGCTTCTTGGTGCTTAAATTATGTAATACAAAGAAAGGATTCTTCCATTAAATTACACAAGCAAATGAGGACCCTAATAGAGCATTTCCTCACTCATGAAGGGGAAGTGTTACAAATTTTATTAGATATGAGGGTTATTATTGTGATAACCATACAGGAGAGTTGGTCAAGAGACCTAATTTTGAAAATATTCTTCAAATTATTATTAATAACTTCAAATAATAATTTGAGGGCACTATTTATAAAACCAAAAATAAAATATTACAGTTGGTAAGTTTTGAAAATGATAGAGTAATGAAGGTAGAGGATTTAGCAGTTAAATTCAAGTGCTCAAAAGTCAATATAAAAAGATTGATTACTAAAGTATTTAAGATTTTTAATCCTTAATTTATTAATTTTGATATTATAAATAAGGACTTTGATATAGACTATGAATTATTTGAAGAATTTAGAGCTAAAGAAGTAGCTTCAAGGTCATTTTCATTTACACAACCCACTATCAATACCACATCAACATCAAAAAGATATAAATTCCACATATTTATTATAATTCAAATTTTAATAGGCCTAATTTTTATTCCTTAGGGACCTCTAATAGTTACATTGGTTACAACTACACTTACCCCACTTACCTCTTCAACTAGCAGTGCCACATCATCACCTTGATTTAAAAATAAATATGTATTTTCAAGTTATTAATAAAGTATAACTTTAATTCCCAATATATTTTCTATACATGTATATTGTATTTATAGCTAAAAATGTTATTCTAAATGTGTGCATGAGGCATGCATATTTTTCATGGTTTTAGATGTATAGTTATAATTTTAAACTTATAATTTTGGATGAATATTAAAGAGATGAGGAATCCCCATCCCAAGATATATATATCTTTATCTTCCCAATTACAAAAGGATGAAATTTTTATCTACTAATATTAATATTAAATTCTAATAATTTTTTTATTGAATTAGTCTTTATATGCAAATATTGATTCTTCTTCAATTATGTGGACAATATGACTTGTACTATCATTATGGTATTTTATTTGTTTGGTTATGTGAGATAAATCTTATTTAATAAATTTATTCATTTTAAGCCACATTTGATTTGGATTTATTTTACATGTGAATTATAACCCCCTTTCTAATGTGCATTAAAAATCTATTAAATGTGACAACCTTTGATTCATGCATGTTTAATTATATTATGTTTTATTTCCCTTTGAATCCTTAGTATGTTTTATTTTTAGTGTGATAAAATATCTTACAATAAATATTGGTCCTTTTATTTCTTATCTTACCTTAGTTAAAGTGTTTGTCTTGAAGGGTTTTTATTTTTTGTGTTCCATAGGCCTCTTTTACACCTTACCCTTCCTTCTCTTTTGATTTTATTTTGGAATCCTTCCCACTATAGTTAAAACCATCATCCTTCCACTCACTTCAATTAAATATAGGTTCATTCATATTCATCTCACTTGTGGTAACAAATCTACATCATTCAACTCTATTCTACCACCAGGTTATTATAAAATTAAATACCTAGTAACTCATGCATTTGAGTGAAATATTTACTTGATCCTCAAATGTTAGAGCCTACCTTGTAGGGTTACTAGGGTGTGCATAAAACCCATATCAATAGAGAATGATAACAAATCAGTGTTAAATGAGGGCCAATACCTCTATCTCTATCTTTTTTAGAAATATCCTTTTGAGTTACATTAGAATCCCTTGGAGAGTTAATATGATCTATCTCAGATGATAAATTATTGTTATGATATTTGGAAATCCATAAAAAATCAAGGCCTTATAAGGAATTTCGGAGAGGACCTAGATCCTGAGAATATAAGCTTATCTCGATATCTTTAGAATGGCCTAATAAAAATAATAATAATTGAATAATCATCCACAACCTCACCCTCAGGCTCCAACCTAGACAATAGGTTTAACTATCAATATTTTTGGAGTTGTACATGATATCCCTAAAAACTAGGAGAAATATCTCCCTACATTTTTTCCCTAAGGAGAAAGGAATATGGATTAACATATCAAGGCCTTCAAAACTAATTTAGGGATATTGAATGTAACCCATGAATATGTGGATTGTATATTATTCCCTTTCACATTGTAAAAAGTGGCCTATGACTAGTTCCTAAAGGTTCAAGAAGGCTCTATCAAAACCTAATCTAACTATCGTGACACTTTCTTGGCATAATTTGGCCACATCACTAGTCCAAGTATTTCTTATCACCACTTTTATAGCATGAGGTGAGATCCAAATGAACAAATCTAATATTTAAATGCCAAATTTCAAAACATTTATAGAAGACTAGATACTTCTTATTAACCAAATGAGGTGTTGGCCCATGATATGTATAAAAATGCACTAGATCCCATGTCCATTATGTTATTACATATATATCTTGGAGTTATTTCATTGAATTTGACCTGAATTAAAGCTATTATTATAGATAAACATCTAAACCCACAAATGCAATCCTTGGCCCCACTTGATCTTGGTCTAACTTTTCATCTTTCACTATAATTCCAAATGTGAATCAAAATATTGTATCCTAGAAATAGAACCAAGTATACATCCTAGTGCCTTTAAGTAATGCTCTTCCTAAATTACACCTTGGATTCCTAAATAATTTTATGTCTAAGTCTAACTAATGAAGTCAAATTCATCCCTGAAACCTAGTTAATATAGCTATTACACAGGGTACTAATTATGATTCAATAAAGACATAGTTTGATTTAATCAAAATTATTATAAAAAAATGATTAACGAGTTTTTGAACATGTATAATTACATGGGTAATACAAGTGGACAAAATAATAAATAGAATTTTAGATTACATAGATATAACAAACCTTTCACTAGGTTTAGATATAAGCAAGAATAATAAGCCCCATTTAATAAGACATCTAAAATAAATATCATGAATTTAGTTCTTTCAAACTGGTGCCAAGTTCATAAAACTATGCAAAATAAAGAAATAAATTGTATCAAGTTTTGCACTACTTTTGAAATATTATAGTAAGAGGTAGAGAGTCAACAAAATACTACACATTATAAAGAAACATCTTCATCCAATGATTCAGGCCACCCAAACACAATAATGGTTTTCCAAAACTATAATTATCCATTTCTAGAAGAAGGTGATAATGAACTAGAGGCTAATACAGATGAGATTCATGCCTTCCAATAGTATAACCAATCTAGGAACAATTACCTTCTAAGGAGTAGACATCATATGACTACTTCAATGCCTTATAATGATAGTACTACTACTCCTCTGGATCTAAAGGATAATAACAAACCACCTCTTCCAAAGAGAGATGAGCATTTATAAACTATAGAAACCCCTAAAAAAATGGGGTAAAACATTATTAAAGATATATAGAATCTCAAGGATGACATCATTGTACATGAGTTGGCTCATACCACCAAACATAGGGAAATGTTACTCAAAGCCTTAATAGGGAGGTCCACTCTTAATAAATCTAAAGATACACACATAATGTGATTGTATATTAAAATAAACTAGAAGTACCAAATTTCTTGTTGACTATCTGAATGTTCATAAATAATATACACAACTATCTAGTTGATTTTGGAGCATCATTCAATTTGATGTTGATAGTTGTATGATAGAAATAAGATCATAATATTGAAAAAAAAAGTTTGGTTATTTAATTAGACAAATTATTAATCCCATGTGTCAAAGAATTAACCAACATGTTCATCTAGTTAGCATCTGAACCACATGTGTAATAGACTATTGATAAATTGGTCATTGACATTCCAAAAACTTATGGCCTCTTACTGAGCAAGGATTAATCCAAAACACTTAATGGTTACATGGACACTAACTTATTGCATATGTGGTTACCTTGGAAGGGGATACCCAACCAAATATGAGTGGACCATGAACCCAAAATGAAAAATGAAATTATGAAGTACAACACCACCAAAAAAAAGGTAGACTTTATGTCTTCACATATAGGTTGGAACACTTTCACCACCAAATAGGAAAATGCATTGCATAATCAATAATTTTAAGGTCTTTCCCAAATTTGGATACTCCATTTTGATGGGGCTAGATCAAAACACGGTTTAGGTGTTGATGTATTCCTCACAAATTGATGGGGGTTGTCAATCCCCTTCATTTAAAAATGTCAATATAGGGCTGGTCTCTGAAGGCTTTATGCAATAGGAGAAAGGTAAATTATTCCTTCTATCACACTCTATATTTTGTAGGAAATGAAAATCACACTTGCAAAAATCAAATCACACTTGCATGAAAGTAAAGCACAATTGTAGAAAGTAAATCACACTTGTAGAATGTAAATTACTAAATTGAAAATAAATGACAAACAAAAAACACCTACAAGTTTACAATAAATTATATAAATAAATGTTTACAATAGAAAAGAAATAAAATAATAATTTACAACAAAAAGGATAATTACATAATAAATAAATAAACATAAATACATTGATCCATCTTCCTTAGAATGAATGGCCAACTCATTCCTTGGAAGAAGATTTATTCAAAACATAATTTTAAGATGGATTGCTTAAAATAATGGAAAGAAAATTATATGTATTCCTTTCATTTGGGTGTGTAAGGTTGTATTTATAATCTTCTGCTTCCAACCAACACTTTGTTTAAACGTAATTACCTAGATATCCTATCCTATCTCAATCTCCACAAAATATGGAGAAAAATATTTATTCTAAAAATGAGATCTATGACACCATAATCTTTATCTCCACAAAATATGGAGAGAGATATTTATTATAATTAAATCACATAAATTTATATTTGAATACAATTTGCAATGGAAAGTTTGTATATAGAAATTTATACCTGGAAAGAGTTATTTTTGATAGCTGAAATAAACCAACCAATCATTATAATATATTTATAAATACTTTCCAAATAATTATGTATTAGTTTTGTTTAAGTCTATAGCATTTCTATTGAGATCCATAATAAATTAACTAAAATCTATAATAAACGTACTGAAATCTATAGCTAGCCTAGTAAAGTCCATAACTAGTCTAATGTAATCCATATCTATTGTGGGAGTATATATCAAGACTATAGGAGTCTCTAATGTAATCCATAGTTTCTATAAGAGTTTTTAGAAAGTCTATGATGTAATCCATAGCTATTTTGGAAGTGTGTAGCAAGCCTATAGGAGTCTATATTATAATCCATGGCTGTAACATGACCAAAATGTTAGATCTATTGTAGAATACTTTGAAACTACTATAAAATTATTATTTAATGATTAATCTTCATATTTTGAATCATTATTAGCTTAGTATTAATTTTTTATACACTCATTGACATCTTTTTCCTAATAATCATTAATAATAACTAACAAATAGATAATAATGAATTCTAAAGACATAACCATGATATATACTTACTACTTTAACTAAATAAACCATATGTTCAAAGACTAAATTTAAATACACTTCCTATGAAATAAAAATGATGTTATTTAATATATATATATATAATGAGCCATATTATGGTCTCATCACAAATCTAGAAGGCAAGAAATATATGGCATCTTATAGGTTGAAATTCCCATGAAAGAACAATATGTTTGAATATGAAACCCTAATCCTTAGCCTCCAATTTTCACTAAAGTATAGTTCCAAGTAGGTACGATTCTTTAGAAATTTTGATTTTGTTGTAAACTAGATCAAGAATAAATACCAATTCAAACTCACTTATCTGAATAAATACAAGCATTGATCTTGGGACCTAATTAAATATTTTGATGCCTTCAACATCAAAGCTATTCCAAAAGAAGAAAACCAGACTGTAGATTCATTGTAAACATCATCTAATAATTTATCACCACTACATGAATCAAATATGTGGATATTCTCTATGGAATTAGTCTCCCATCCTTATGTTCCATGAAATATAGACCATGTATAGGTATTCAAGGATGATCATCAAATTGTGTAGTTCCTTACTAATTATAAGGCTTTTGAGTCTTAGCTAATAGATGAAAAAGATGTCCAACCTATGCACATTAAATATCTAAGACAAGATGTTTTTTTATAGATAAAATAAAAATTCATCCCTTTATGGTTGATTTATTTATAATGAGCCTTCGATATCAATACACAAGATTAGAAGCAAAAGTAGTTCAAGGAAACCAAATTTGAATTCACCATAAAAAAATTAAGGATTGATCAACATCCCCAATACATGAATATGGTCCTAATATACACTAAGGATTATAATTAAATATTCAACACATTACTCAAATACTACAATGATTTCATTGCATGAATGTATGATGATTTGAAGATCTTTGACCCTCAAGTAATCACTCACACCATACCCTTCAAAATTGATCACAAACCTTTCAAAAAGAAGGCAAAGGCCAGTGAATCCAATCCTATAACCTATTATACAAGTAGAATTATATAAACTCTGAGATGTTAAAATCATATTTTTAATTAGGCATTCAATTTGGGTAGCCAATCTAGTACCAATCAAAAAGAAAATAGGTAAATTAGATTATGCATTGACTTTAAGAATATGAATAAAGATTAAAAGAAAGATAATTACTCTTTACCTTATTTATATGAGGTGATTCAAATGGTAAGTAAATAAAAGATGATTTCCTTTTTTTATGGGCTCTTTAGTTACAATCAGGTCCTGGTTGAAGTACAAGAAAGGATGAAGATTTCATTCACCACCAAATGGGGAAATTTTTCATATAAAAAGATATCATCAGCCTAATAAATGAAAGAGCCACCTTCTAAAGAGAAATTTATTTTTAGTTCTATGGTTTGTTTGGTAAATGTATTATTATATACATGGATGAACTCACTATGTTTTTAAAAAACCAAGATGATCATGTCAATCACTTGCATAGAGACTTTGACAGATGGTGAAAATATGGGGTCTCCCTGAACCTAAAGAAGAACATCTTTAGATTCACTAAGGGAAAGTTTTTGGGCCATATTATCAATAAATATGGAATTTTCATTGATATAGATAGATTCTAAGCCATCTTTAAGCTAACACCTCCCAATATTTAAAATATGAGGTAAAGTCATTCTTTGAAAAAATCAACTTTGTTAGAAAATTTATTTTTGTTTTTTTATCAAAATAGTCAAACCATTAAATGTTATGATGAAACAAGATGAAAAGGTAGAGTGAAAAAAATCATATAATGACTTCAAATATATAAAACTTCTATTTCTCAATTCCCATTTTTGATAAGTCCAATTTTTAATAAAGATTTTTACCTCTGTTCATTTGCTTAAAAGCATACCATAGCTATTTTATTAACACAAAGGGTAGAAGGTAATGAACATCCAATTGATTTCATGAGTACCAACATAAACTATGTTAAACTAAGATATTCAATTATATATAGGAAAATTTATGCCTTGATTAAATCTATTGGTAAATTCAATCACTACATCTTATGAAAGAAAATGTATGCCATTCATCTAGAACTAGTTGTCAAACCTATGTTGGGACAAAATGAATTAGGTGAAAGGAGAGGTAAATGGATGGAAAATTTTTAGGAGTTTGACTTAGATATCAGACCTATAAAAATGGTAAGTGGTCATGATATTTTTTATTTGATGACTCAAACTAACCTGGACATCAGTATTGAACAAATTAATGAAACTTAGATAGATAGAGGTGAATGCAAATCTTAAATAGTTCATTACTTACTCAAAATTTCATGCCCTTCCAAATTAAAAATAGAATAAATATGATATCTGAGAATTAAATCAATGTACTACATGATAAATAAGGGATTCATATATATATATATATATATATATATATATATATATATATATATATATATAACTATGAAGGCATATATCTCATATGTTTGTCAAAAGAATAAACTAAGGATATCCTAGACAACCTACACCAAAGGATAGGAAATACACACCCCTTATGAAATACTACAACTCATAATATTTTGAGGATAGGGAACTAATAGCCCAGAATATTCAAGGATGACCATAACCATGTTAGAACCTTCTATGAATGCTAGATATTTACTATGAGGGAAGTGAATCCTATTATTCCTTTATAGCCATTTATTGGAGGATATCCCTTTACCGACTTGGGTCTTGATTTTATTGGGGTAATAAAACTAACTCTTTAGTAGGACACATGTTCATCCTCATAGTTATAGGTTATTTCACTAGATAAACAAAAGTAATGGAAATAAAAATCTCTAGAGCAGTTGATGTCATCAATTTTTGGATGAAAATATAGTGACCAAGTTTGGCACCCCTTTTCCCCTAGTTTATGATAATGGACTATATTTTAAATCATCAAAATTCATAGAATGGGAGTATTATAATCAAATTATAGTGGATTTGTCTTTAAATTATTATCCACAAAGGCTTAGAGTGGATTAATTCACCAATAAACCTAAACTCCTTAGTAGGACACAAGTTCATCCTCACAACTAGAGATTATTGCACCATGCGGACAGTTGTATCCAAAAATGATGCAAATCAATTGATGTCATTAAAATTTTGAAGGAAAATATAGTGACCAAATTTGGCACCCCTTTTTCCCTAGTTTGTGATAATGGTTTAGCTTTTTTATCATCCAAATTCATAGAATGGGCTTATGATAATCAAATTACAATGAAATTATCTTCAAATTATTATCCATAATGGAATAGAGTGGTTGAATCCACCAATAAAATATGGTAGATGCCATTAATAAATCAACACAAGAAAAACCATGAGAATGACATCTCTTACTAAAATATGCACTATGGACTGACATAACTAGACACAACAAGCTCTTAAAGCTTTACCTTTTCTATTGGTATATGGGTGAAGACTAGAGAATATAGTCTAGGATATTATATATAGTCCAAATGGAAGATGAAATAACTAAATTAGTATATAGATTTAGTAAAATTTATGGTATTATCAAGTGATGGTTTGATAAAAAATCCAAAATCAAAGCATTCATGGTTTTAGACCTAGTGCTCTTATGCAATAAAGAACATAAAAGAAAGGAAAACATGATAAGATCACTCCCATATGGATTGGAATAACTCAAATATCAAAAATACTTAGTAATAATGCATTTTGATTAAAATACCTTCAAGGAAATGACCTCACCTTTACAGATAATGGGAAGTTTTTGAAGCATTACTTCATGGTTTATCTAATTGGAGATGCAGTAGAGTAAACTATGAGTAAAATTATAGATTATTAATAGGCTAGATTTCCTATTTTTAGTATTTTGCTTTAAGTAGATTAGTTTTTAAATACTTTCCATGCTATATTTCCTATTTTACACATTTTATTTTCTAGATTAGTCATTATGATTTCTAGGTTAAATTATTAAAATGTAAAACTATATTACCATTTTCTTGAGTTGAAGCATAAATATAATATAGAATAAATGGGATGACATATAAATGTGCACCACTAGTCTCCATGGAGATCTATTTTGAAAGTACAAAATTATCTAGTATTGAGGTATGTATTATGACTAAGCTAAGTTTTACTTAGATCCAGTAAGTTTACTAAGTTTTAGTGACTTATTTTGATGTATTCATGTGAAATTAGAAAATATTTCCACTTCCGAAAATTCATTTCACTATTAACTGTTAAAACTTGGATATGGAATAATAAAGCACAAAACTCAATATACATTAATAGGGACATATTGAATAATAAGTTTTCTTATTAAAACAACTAGCCAATAGTGGTCCCCAACCTTTATTCTATATGTGTTGTAAAAAAAATCCTACAAAATAATTAAATATGGGTGATTTGAGTAACCTCTACTAGGGCCATGGATGTCTTGCTAGAAATATAACAAGGCTTTGAGTGGGACCAGAGCTACCTCTATCAATGATATGGATGCATGGCTAGTAGTAGATCAACACATAGGGTTTCTTTTTATTTCAAAATTAAAATTCAATGTGAAACCTACAATATTTATCTGAATCTTCATTAAAAAATTTAGTACCAATTAAAATTGATCTCATTATGCCACACATGAATCCAAGGAATAAATAGGTATGTTTCATGAAGAAATAGGATTTTATTCTGGAGTCTTGGTTTGCTTATTATTTCTTAATCATAATAAATTTTTATTATAATATATTATTAAAATTCTAGGTTCTTAGAATACTCAGGGGTATTTTCCCTTGTAAATCACCATTTCTTGTGCCCCTAACACACACACACACTCAAATTTATTAGATTATAAATAGGGATCCATTATGATAAAATATTTAATTAGGGAATATATTAACCTTAGAAATACATGTTACTAATTGTTATTTTCTCATATTCTAAGGTTCTCTGATAAAAATTAAATATTGAACTAATATCTTAAGTTATTATATGTCTTGGGTTTTCATGAGTTCTTTTTCTATACTATGGTTCATAAGATAATGGTATTAATCTTGTATCCTTATTTTACATATATTTTATGTAATCATAGCAACATTGACCAAGATTTATTAATTTCCCCCAAGTGGTCCCCACTTTAGTTAATTGATATTTTTATACACCTCACTTCTGCATCATTAAGATTATTAGGATATTATAAAATTGAAAAAATTATAAGTTTTTCAAATTACCTAGACTTTGAGCATCCTAAAAACCTGACAACTTGGAGACTTCACTTTTTAATTCACAAATTTTAATGGTCTCTAGCCTATTTATTTTAATACCTCTTATCTCCCATAACTCTGAGATAATGATCACTTAGCAAGATATTTGTCAAACAAAACTTTAAAAAGACTAAATATAGCTTTGTTCTGTAGTCTAATGGTTCCATGATTTCATTCTTTGAGTGATCAAATAATGGCACATTTATGCCATAACTCAACTATGGGAGAGTCAAATTATAGTTAAAATTCATAGTCTAATGACTTTGAGGGCCTGAACTCTTGCACCACCAAGATCGTGCTATGTGGCTTAATCATGTTGACTCATGTCTATGGAGCATACAAAAGGGAATGAAAGGCTAAAAGATCCAAAATGATGAAATCTAGACAAGTGTCATTTTTGAAATGGGACATGACCAAGGTATGAATATAAAAGGGTGACAACATGGAAAAGGAACTATTTGATGATAAATTAACAATTGTCCCAAAAATACTAATTAGATAAAAATTTAATGAAATGTCACCATGTGGAAAAAAACCAGCCCACCGAAGTTGAATAACAAGTTTAAATCAAAATAGGAAATAAAATAAAAATTATTTTATTTGTATTAATGGTTCACCAATGCATTCAATACTCAAATTTAGGAATAATATACACAAAATCTACACAAAGGGGGGATTCAGTTTACCATTACTATTTCAATATAATGATCATGTTTTTAAGATCCCTGGCATCTTGAAATCCTTCATTTATCTAATGAGTAATCACAAAATTAACTAGTTAAATTATACAGATAATTGTAGTAGTTTCCAAAGAACAATGGCTTCTTATAGAAAATAGGGCAAATCTCCAATTCCCTTTCCCTACTCATTTGTAAGAGGGCCTAAATACAAGGATATTATATTTGAAAGGAACACATTAGATTTCAAATTATTACATTAATAAGTTCTCTAGGAAGAGGTCGAGTTTGTAAAACCATATTCTATCAAGGACTAACTATCTATTGAGGAGAAGAAATACATAGATGACTTCCTACCAATCAAAGAACAAGGCCTCCACCAAGCTATAAACAAACTTGAGGTAATATCATGCACTAGCCTAATTTAAGTTTTATTTGTTAAAGAAACTATTTATAGAGATATTTTTCATGTTAGAAATATTAATAATGATGTTGCATACATCTTGGGTAGGGAATTAGAGATATATCTTAAACTCCCCTTACCTAAAATTGCTTACAACCAATTCTCATCCAATGTTTAGCTTGAGAATAATAGAGTAGATGGGAAGTTTAAAGAATGTATTATTAAAGGACAAAGTATGAATCCCAATGTGGCTATCTCATCTAATTGCATCATCAAATTTAGGCCTAGAATTAGGATACTTATAGCCTTATTGAATAGGTTGTATGTTTTTCCCAGTATTACAAATTCCTAGGTTGAGTGGGTTATACACTTAGATATTATCCTAACATTTGACAAATTAGTGAAACTATGGGGAATTATTAGTTACAATATAAATTAACATCTCCTCCATATTTATCCAAGAGAAACTAACTAAAACGTCTGTATGATGTCCTACTTATTAGATTCAATCATAGGCACAAAATATAAGCTTTATGTTTAAGAATGGTAGCATTTAGCTAAATATCTAGAAAACAAGATAGGATAAGACTACTCTTTCATGTTTTTATATAGAGACAAAAAATAAATAGATAAGATATGTGAGGAGGTCTATCCTAAAATCTTCTAAGCTATATAGGGAACTACAATTCCCTAATTATCAAAAAATATAAGAAAAAACTTGAACAAAATGGGAGACTACTAATACTACCCTAATGCCACTATTATCAAGGTATAAGGAACAAGGACCACTACCATACCATATTCTAGATCACATATTGGAATAAGAAATTTCATACCAAATTTATAACAAAATTAATTAATAACTAGGTTAAAGACATTTATCCTACTATTTCAAATCTCCTTTAAACATTGGACAACAATAATATGTTGTTAGATCACATTTTATTCATGTTGGAAAGGCTAGAAATTAGTATAATTTATACATGGCACATTTCACATAATGGAAACCAAAGAATAGGGTAATGGGATATCTCCTAAAACTCAATGAGAAAAAGAAAGTACAAGTTTCTTATTCCCATGAGGAATATGAACATGATATGGTCTTTCTAGATGTAGTAGATGATACTAAAGTTTAGATGAAAATGACAAATAAACCAATATTCATAGCTTGGGCACAAGCCCTTCAATTGAGGAAATGACACAAGCTACATGGAGTCATAAATGGTCTCTAAGACAACTAATTAACATGTAGTAATAATATAGACCTCCATCCCCTTTAGGAGAGCTTATAAATGAGGAACCAAATGATTCTTGCAATCATAGAGAATAAAACCCTCAAATTAGGAGAGAAATTATTAGAGGTATCCTAGGTCCCAAAATACCTTATAAATTAATGGAAGATAATTTTAAAATTTTGGATATATCCATTACAAGTCACAAGTCATATTTTTATTTAAGAGAACAAAGGAGGAGCTCTTTAGTGATGACACCTTTTCTACCCCTCACTATAGTCACCTGAGTAAGTCTTTCACACTTTGTCTAGATGAATTTCTTATCTATTAATACTAACCTTAGTTGTCTCCAATCCCTTAGGTATCCCTAGGTGAGCTCACTATCCTATACAACCACATTAGCACCATTAATCACATCTACTACTTTTTCACCACCATCTCCAATCATACTTCTTATCACTGTTACTCCTACAATTATCCCCTATCTCATCACCTTCCATGCCACCCATCTTCACCTACCATAGGAAGTAGAAATAGTCTTCCCTTCCCTGAAAACATAAATAACTATAATAAATATCATCACTTGGTATTCTAGTCTTAAAAGAGGAGGATGAATAACAAACAAATTATGTGTTAGATGCAATGGAATAATCAAAATAAAAGGAGCTTGGGCATGTCGTATCTATGGTCAATTATCCTATAGATGAATAACTAGATGATGAAGAAGTTGAGATAGAAAAGGCTAAGACCTTAACCTTATGAGGACTTAAATTAAAGGAAGCCTTTCCTAATGTGTTAAAACACCAAGTCCTCACACTAGACCAAAGTAAGAGCCTATACAAGGTAGTTTCTTCTTTTATTTATCTAGTTTATAATATTGATTCAACTACAAGTATACCCCTAGCCATTACTAGGGATAATTTATCTAGTTATATTAGTCCAATTGTTCTTTCTTCATCTCTAAAGATAATAGGGACTCAAAAATTAAAAAAAATTGATAATTTTGTTTCTATATCTATTTTAATCCTTCAATGCCACTAGTCCCTAAGAAAAGGTCAGCCCAATTAGAACTCCCCATTCCATAGCCATTACCCATGCCCTCAATAATAATTATTGTACAATTTACTATGTTTTTGACCAAAATTTTGACTAAATTTACACCTATAATGGAAAAATCTCTATGGGAGATGGGTTTTCATCCACCCCTCCAATTTCTTATTCAAATAAGTGCATCTTTAGTACCCCTCATGATTACACCACATCAAATTACTCCTTCTTACCAATCCTTAGACCCAAACAAATATAATGAAATGGGATAACTCATTATTCCCTAATGGGTAAAAATAATTCAAGGTTTAAGGGATGAAATCCAAAATATGGTTATAACATAATTTTCCATAGCCTCCACTTGGTTTGATAAATAGAGTGGGACTATTCAAATGGTAAGTAAGAGAAAGGTTATAAACATAAGAATCAAGGAAGGTGTCAAGTTTGAACAAAGAGAGAATCTTTTCCCTTTATATTAAAATCCTAATAAAAATATGAATCACCCCATTGAGTATATAGATAATTTTGTTTATTTTGTGGATTATGTAGGGGTGTAAATGAAAGAGATATTTTAAAGTAAATAAGATTCCTTGAAGAGGTTACAGTAGATCCAAATAAACAGGCACCTCGATTTTTTTTTGATGATATATATAATACAACCAGGTTTTATATAATTTTGTATAAAGTCAGGGTTTCTAGGGTAGGGAGCTATTTGAATAGGGTAGTTATTATCACATTTTGGAATGAGATGATAGAGATAGAAAGGACATTAATTTTTTTGGTCAAGTGCTTCAATAATTATTATTTTAATGAATTTTACCATATGACTAATATGGATGCTTCTTGGTGATTAAATTATGTAGTGTCAAGAGTAGATTCTTCCCTTAAATGGCACAAGTAAATGAATACCATAATAGATGTTCTCCTCACTCATGAAGACCCTACTATATATTAGATATAAGGGTTACTAATGTGATAACCCCTATAGGAGAGTTGGTTAATGACCTAATTTTGAAAATCTTATTTAGGCAACTATAGACAACTTCAAACAAGAAGTTGAGGGCACTATTTATATAACTAATAAATAAATCTTACATTTGGTAATTTTATAAAAGGACAAAGTAATGAAGGTAAAGGATTTAGAAGATAAATTTAAGATCTCAAAATTTGAGCAAGAAAGTTTGATGACTGAAGTTGTTAAGATTTTGAAGCCTTCATTACTTAATTTTTGATATTATAAATAATGAGTTTGATACAACCTATACATTATTAGAAGAGTTGAGATCCACTAAAGTATATTTAGGGTTAATTCCATGTACACAGCCAATTTTCAATGCCTGCCTAACATCACAAAGTTCTCAGTTCCCTAGAGTTTATATCGTGCAAAATTTAGAAGGCCCAATTTTGGTTCCACAAGGACCTCCAATAGTTACATTAGTTGTAATTAAACTTACCCAACATAGCTCTTCAATTAATGGTTCCACATCAACATCTTTATGTAAAACTAACCATGTATTTGCATGTTATTACTAAATTAGGACTTTTGTTCCCAATCTATTTACTATACAAGTATATTGAATTTTTAGTTGAAGAGGTTATTCTAAATGTGTACATGAGGCATGCATATTTTTCATGGTTTCAAACATGTAGTTATAATTTTAAACTTATAATTTTGATGAAGCTTTAAGATATGAAGAATTCCCATCCCAAGATATATATATATATATATATATATATATATATATATATATATATATATATATATCCTCCCAATTTAAAAGGGAGGAGACTTTTAGCTTTAAGATTAATTTTTTTTATAGAAGTTATGCTTGGCTTAGTCTTTGTGTGAAAATATTGATTCTTCTCCAATTATATGGACTATAGGGTGCTATCATTATGGTTTATTAGTTCTTTGGTTGTGTATGAGTTAAATTTTATTTAATACAACTATTCATTCTAATCCATAATTTATTTGTGTGTCTTTTACATGTGAATTATAATCCCCCTTTGATGATGTGTAATAGCAATCTATATACACAATATTTTCAAACTTTATAAATTATTGTTGTTATATCTATTAAAGGACCTCATTGAGTCTCAATATGTATGAGTGCATGCCTTAAGGGGTTCACCAAGAAAGTGGTGGGAAGATCATTGGTGATTCACAAGATTGTTTTCTATTACTACCACTTGTTATCTAAATAGCCATCTCCTAAAAATATTCCTCTGAGTTGTACCTCCTTTTTTGCACCCTCCTCTGGTCATTTTATGCCTTCATTATCCCTTCCCTAGCCTAAAATCCTTTTTTATAGTTTATGTTACACTATTGGCCCCATCAACTTTATACTCTAATTGATAAAACTTATTTAAGGTCTAGGTCAGCCCCTAGCTGATCTAGATCGAGATCTAATTTATTTTTTCAATAATGATACAAGGTCAATTAGGTCGACCTTATCATTCTAAACATTTAGAAAGGACCACTTATATAAACATAATGATTTCATAGTTTATTAGAGAAGATAAAAATAAGAGATATATATTTCACATATTATTATCCACCATTCTACTTGAGTAACATATGTTAAGGTCTCATCCTTTCTTTGGAGATATAGATATTTACTTGTGGAGAATTCTTTTTGATGCATTGACAAGTTGTGTATCCTAAAGATGATTTATCATTTTCATCCTTACATACCATAACAATATATTGAAAATAACCTTGGGCAAGGGAGATATTAAGCCTCAATGGATTCATCTTTAAAGGTAAGTATTCCTAACTTTATTCTTCCTTTGTAAGAGTAGATATATATGCATTTATACTTCTCTCCCATGCATTAGGATTGTATATACATAGACATGAGTATATGTCTTCTATGCATGTTTAATTTTCATGTTTATTACTCTCACTTTATGACACAAGCTTTGGTGATCACTAGATTATACTTTACTTTACGTGTTATTAGTTTAGTGAATATGAAAACATAGGACCTAGTTAGGGTTATTACATAGCTTTACTTAACTGGGGGATTTGGAACCCTCCCTAGTGAATTTATTATGGTAAGAGATCCATTATATAGGTATAGAAGATCCATATTGGTCATGACCATAAATATTTAATGTATCTACAATAAAAAAAGTAAGTAGGATTTATCTTCTCTAATTTAGGATTGCTTTATATATCTATTGTGTTTATCATTTCATACATTTTTGTGAACTCGATGTGAATCTAACCCTTACAAGATTTTATTTCACATTATAATTTATATAATTTTATTATATTTTCCATATTTTTAGTATTATATCAAACTAGTTAGTATAGTTATAACTTGATATGAATAGGTATTACATACGATCACTTCAAAATGACTATTATGTGTATTCAGGTCTTCATCAACTACAAGTTATTGGATTGAATAAACACATTACTCTTATTTAGTTCTAGATTATCATAAACTATTGAATAGGTAAAATTTGTCTTATAATTCTTTCTACCAACATAAATTTTAATAAGCATTGTCAAATAGGTTGACTCTGTTCCTTATTCTTCTTCAACATATAGGTTTTTGCAAAACCTCATCAAAGTAGTCGACGCAGTTTAAAAAATTTAAAAGTATAAATTAAGGCATTTCAACATAAAATTTTCAATATTAATAATCTTTATTCCCACCAAGGTTCCTTTATTTCCTTTCTTTATCATTTCAATATTTATTTTAGTTCTTTTCTTCACAAGTTAGTAGTCTTTAAAACTACAACCCTAAAAATAACTAGGTTGACTTAGTTGACCTAGTTCTGTAGTCTATCTTCTATTTGAGAGACATAGTCAACCTTTACAACTTTGTTCTTAAATACCTTGATTCTATAGAACACTAGCAACCCCTTTGACTCTATTTTGTACTATGTGGATATAATGTTGCCTGAATCAACTATGTACTATTCTTAATCAATGAATTAACAATTATTTGCTAGTAATTAATTCACATTTCCTTTTTAGTTATTTTCATACTTAGTATAACTCATATAGTCTAAATAGGTAGTTTTTTAAAATTTCCATTTTAGTTACACTATTTTATTCTTTTGCACACACCACCAAATTACATACATTTCAAAATGCATTTAAACATTTGTCTTCCAAAGGCCTACCTACTTGGATTTCACCACTAAGGGGGAAGCTAACTTAGTTTTATTACCAATTATAAAGATATGGTTAATGTTATATATTAACAAATCACATCACACCATTATCTCTATGTGATTTTGAATTGAGGGGTAGGCCCTAATACCGAACTAGTACCATTGTAAACATAGATCCTTTTTAGCCCAAACATCCTGAAAATATCCATAGACTACTTTCTAGTTCCCTATTTTAGCCAACTCTCCTATCACATTTAAAAAAAAACTTTCTAATGATCTAATCATTACATGTTGTATTATAAAAACTTGCATTGGCTAGTGTTTTTACAATATTTTATGTTGTGTGCTAAAATTAGATCAATCACATTGATCCAATTATTTATGTGTTTGGTTTTATTTTTACTTTAATTATATTAATTTTTTTCCTATTTAATAACACTATCATTATGGTTGATACAGTCTCTTATAGACTATATTTTACCCTCTTGCTAGTAGTACACAGTTGGCCTATATAACTGTGTATTCTTATTCATCTATTTAGTAGATTGTCTAGTAGTACATAGTCAACCTATATGACTATGTATCCTTATCAATCTATTTTACCTCCTTTTTTATAATATATAATCAACTTGTATGAATATATATTCTTCTCTGCCTATTGGGTTATAACACACAATTGACCTACATGACTTTGTATCCTTTTTTATTACTCTAGATGAAATTAATGTGCATGTGACCACTCACACTATAAATTATGGGACTCCTCATACATATTCAACTCAAAACCCTCTATTTTCCTTACAAGATCAGCCTAAATTAGAGTATACTCCTTAAAAAAAATTCATTAATGAATTTCCTCAAAATTGAGGAAAATACCCTTCTACTATTTATCACTTTATGACAAGTGGTCAATCAGAAGAACCCCATTCACCTTCCCCCACATTGTCACATGGATTTTTGGGAAATATCTTCTTTGACTCTCAACCTATTCCTTCTCTTTTGACCCCTTCTCATACTATGACCTTTTCTTCCTTGATTTCCTCAACCTCCATGCCAAGTATATATACTAACATGGTAGGATACATATCTAGTGGGCCTTTTACAAGACTTGATCTTCTCAATTCCTCTACTAATTCATCATTTTATACCCATGGTAATCATAAAACTAGTGTATCTTTCACAACCCAAGATAATCATGCTACTAGTGCCTCCTTTTTTAAAAATACATCTCAAGATACTAATAGCATGCATGCCACTACTCATCATGGTACCCAATCCACTAATACAAATTATAGTTCTTCACATTATACAAATAACACCACTCATACCCATCAAATTTTGTTGTGAATTCTTAACCAAATGAATGCTTACTAAGATAATAATCCAACTAATTGATGAAAGTATAGAAACACATTATTCATCTCCAAAATCACCCATAATATTATCCATGGGGAACATACAACCAAAATAATCCCCACCCTACTTAGGGATTCCCAAAGAAATCTTATCCCTCAACCACATCTTGTTAACAAAACAATCAAACAACTTTAAAATTAACATCTTATGCATCATAATTTTAACATAGATATAGGAGGTATCACCCCTACCATTAGTTATAATGCGTTAAATAATCCTAACTTACACTTAAAAACAATCATAAATCTAATTGGGTCAATTTAAACACTTTACTGCTACCAAACTCTTAGTGAAAACCCTCTCTAGATATGTTTTAGATTGGTATGACTAACTCAGGTTTCATTCCATCACTAGTTTGGAAGACACAACTAATTCTATAGTACAAGAGTTTCAAACTAGTGACCTCCATAAAAATAACTTCACTTATTTTATTAATTGCAAGTAACTTGAGATGGAAATCACATAAAATTTTATTAAATGGTGGAAGACCTTGTCTAATAAGTATGAACAAAACATGGGAGATGATAATATATTTAATCTATTCAATTATACTCTCTAACCTAAGTTATAATATTAGGTCCATATTCTCTCCATGAACTTTGGAAGAGGCCATCAACCAGGCCAAGATTTAAACCAAGTTAATGCTCATCTGGGTATCTACAAATACCATCTTCCAAATCACCACTATGGTAATTATAAACCTACCCCTTCCACCAATAAAATTTAAAGTCTTATAGATCCACTTCCTAAAGAGAATGTGGTCAACATGACTAATATGTGAAGGGAAGTTTCCTTCATTGATTCTTATCCCACCCACCTACACCAACCATCTCATACTTTCTATGTTATCTAAGATTCTTCCCCAACTCAATATCTATATCCTCCTAATTCAAAAGGGAGGAGACTTTTGAATTCTAAGATTAATAAATTTTTTGATAATTTCTTATTGACTTTGTCTTTATGTGAAAATCTTGATTATTCTCTAATTATATAGACTATATGGGACATGCTATCATTGTGGTATTTTAGTTCTTTGGTTATCTATGATTTAAATCTTAATAAAATTATTCATTTTAAGCCAAAGTTGATTTGACTGTCTTTTACATGTGAATTATAATACCCCTTACTGATGTACAATAACAATCTATATACACATAATATTTTCAAACTTTATCAATTAATGATGCTTTCTATCTTGTAAGAACCTATTGAGTCTCAATCTCTCTGAGTACACACCTTAAGGGTTTCAACGAGAAAGGGGTGTGTATACTATTGGTGCTTCACAAGATTATTTTACCTTACTACCACTTACTATCTACACAAAAATCTCTTTAAAATATTCCCCTAATTTATACCTCCTCTTTTACACCTTGTTATGGTTATTTTCCACCTTCATTAGCCCTTCCCTAGCATAAAATCCTCTTTGACATATTACATTACACTATCAGCCCCATTGACTTTGTAATCTAATTGATAAAACTTATTTTGGGTCTAGGTCAACCTCTAGAGACCTAATTGTTTTTGTCAATAGTGATATAAGGTCAATTAGATTAACCTTATTAGCCTAAAATTTTAGGAAGGACTAGGGTTATATCCACCTATATAAACACATCCATTTCATCATTTATTAGATAAGAGAAGCATAATATATATTTTGCATCTACTTATCCACCATTCTACTTGAGGATCATAGCTTAGGGTTTCATACTTTATTTGGAGATATGGATCTTATATTTTGGAGAAGTATTTTAGATGCATTGATAGGTTGTGTATCCTAGAGATGATTTATCCTTATCATCATTGCATGCCACAACAACCTCTTACAAATCACCTTGGCCAAGGGAGATATTAAGGCTTGGTAGGTTCATATTGAAAGTTAATTATTCCTAACTTTGTTACTCATTTGTAAAAGTAAATAGATATGCATTTGTACTTTCTCTTATGTATTAGGATTATATATACATTGATATTAGTATATGTATTCTATTCATGTTTACTTTTCATGTTTATTACCCCACTTTGTGCCACAAGATTTAGTGAGCACTAGATTAGACTTTAATTTACTTGTTATTAGTTTGGTGAATATGAAAACATAGAACCTAGTTAGGGTTGTTACATAGTTTTACTAAACTAAAAGCTTTGGAACCCTCCCTAGTGAATTTATTATGTTAACAGATCCCTGGGATAGGTCTAGTAGATCCATCCTATTCATGACCTTGAATATCTAATATATCCACAATCAGAAGTGTAAGTAGGATTTATCTTCTCTGATCTAGGATTGATTTATAGTTCTATTATGTTCCCCATTGCATACATAATTTTGTAAATGAAACAACTTGTGATTCATGCATATTTAACAATATTATTTTTTATTTCTATTGGAATAATAAATGTGTTTGATTATTATTATGTTATATCATCTTACAAAAAATATTGGTCCTTTTATTTCTTATCCTACCTTAGTTAAAGTGTTAGTCTTGAAGGGGTTTTTATCTTGTGTGTTCCATAGTGCTCTTTTATACCTTACCCTTTCTTCCATTTTCATATTATTTTGAAATACTACCCACTATATTTTAAACCATCATCCTTACAATCATTTAAAATCAACATAGGTTTATTTATAGTCAACTCACCCATGGTAAATAATCTACATCATTCACCTCTATTTCACCAATAGGTTATTATCAAATTGAATAACCAAAAACTCATGCCTAAGATTGAAACATTTAAATGATCCTAAAACATGAGAGGATACCTCTTAGGGTTACTAGGGTGTGAATAAAACCCACATCAACACATAATTTCCTATAAATTAGTGGTGACATTTGGTGTAACCTAATATTATCATTACCTCTTTTTTGTATCTTGGGCAGTGATAGGTTTTTTATAAATTTAGTTTGTATTTGATATACCATAAAGAAAACTTTGAAAATTATGTCTTAGTAGTGTACAAAATGGTTTAAAAATATACATTTCTTCAAATAGAGAAAGATGTTAAGTTTTTGACATATTTTGAATATTAATTGTAACATCTATATGTGATATTTGATTGAGCCATACACCATATATGAAATGTCTAAATTCATTCACCATTATTTGACTAAAGATAGTAAACACATTTTTCATTTTAATGGGCATAACTGTGTACATGAAATATCCCCATTTTATTGCAAATGTGGTTTTGGGCTGATCTTATAACATTATTCTCACATAATGATATCTACAAAATCCTTCGGTGAAAAAATATATCTCTCTTCTCATAAAACTTTATAATATCTCTTTGATGCAAGACATTTGGAAAGGATCATGTTGATAGGACTTATTCAATTCCCTATAGTCAATACAAATGTGGGTTTCTCTAATTTTATTATTTTTTATGACCGTTAGGTTGATCCATTCCATGTCTTCCACATGGGTTATTATGCTACCAACGAACATCTTATCTAACTCAATTTTAACTTTAGCCTTTACATTTATATTGATTATATATGGTAGTTTCTATGGAGGTTTTATATCACTTTTAGTTGTATTTTCATAGTGCCAACTACATTATTTATTCTTTTCATCTTCATGAATGTTTTCAGCAATAATTATTCATATTTACTTAACAAATCTAGTATCTTTTTAAATTATTCTTCCACCTATTAATTTCCTACTTTTTCCTTTTTTGGATTACCCTTAGTATATATATTATCCTCTCTAATTTTGACTAGTTGGTAAAAATATTGTGTTTTGTCTTTTTTAGTGTCCAAGAGTTTCCACTCTCCTTAATTTATACTTTTATATTTTCTAGTTTTTCCTAATCCTCCTATTATTTTATGATTTTTACACAATGTCTAATACTCTGAAGTTATTTTATTTTATTATTTATTTCTTGATTCTTCAATACCTCTTATGATTTTGTCAAATTTTTCCCATCATCCATATGGCCTAGCATTATTTTTTCTAATTTTATTCTAGTAAAAAGTTGTTTCTGAGTAGAGTTTGGCATGAATAAGAATGTTTCTATCTTATATAATTCTTGACAAACCCTAATAGCCAGGTCTCAAAAGTTTAAGGTTTGAATAAAATAGATTTTATGTCCTCCCATCTACAAGTTCCTTTATTGATCTCCTGATGCATATACCATGTTTTTGGATAGGTTTCTAGGGTATAATATAATAATTGAGCCATAGACATCTATCAAATTCTCCATTTGTAGTCTACACCTTTTGACACTTCTCAAATTTTATCATTAGATTTTTTATTCTTACACAATATATTATTTATATAAAATAACTCTCTATTTTAATAAACCTTGTCTTAAGTAATATCCTAAAAGTTTTATAATTTTGAATGCTGGCTTTATGGGTGTTCCACCATCTTAAAATAATGATAATTAGTGTTTCATTGATGAACCACATCTTTATTTCCTAATTTTAAATGGGAAGTTTATTTTATATGGTAAGACATTTTCTTCTGCAATATTATATTATGTAATACAGTAGTCTTATTTCCCCTAAATGGTATTTTCATCATGGAACATCCCTTTCTAACCATTTTTATGATTCCCCATTTATATTTTCTTCAATCTCATAATTTGAGGTTCTTTCTACCTCTTCATGTTTTGGTATTATTTCCTATATACAAAGGAAAATGTAACTAATCTATTAATCAATCCTAGCTTGGAGAAGATAAATCCTACTTATACTTCTGATTGTTGATACATTAGATATGTTAGGTCATGACCAAGATAGATCCACTAGACCTAACCAAGGGATCTCTTACCACAATAACATCACTAGAGAAGGTTCTAAAGCCTCTAGTCAACCAAAACTATGCAATAACCATGGCTAGGTTCTATGTTTTTATATTCACAAAGTAAATGACAATTAAATTAAAATATAATCTAGTGCTCTGTAAATATTATAGAACAAAGTGGGGGTAATAAACATAAAAAGTAAACATGCATAGGAGAATCCTAATTAATTTATGTATAGGTGAAACCGTAATGTATGGGAGAGAATTAAAAATACAAATCTATCTACTCTTATAAAGGAGGAACAAAGTTAGGAATACTTAGCTTTGAAGATGAACCTACTGATCTTCAATCTCTCCCTTAGCCAAGGTGCTTTGTAATAGGTTTTTCTGGCATGTAAGGATACGAAGGATAAGTTATCTCTAGGCTACATGACTTCTCTATGAATCTAAAAAACTTCACAAGATAAGATATGTATTTCTAAAGAAAGTATTAAAACCCTAAGCTATGTTCTTCAAGTAGAATAGTGGATAATCAGATCCAAAATATATTATTATTCATCTTCTCTTTATAAATAACATGAATGGATGTGTATATATAGTTGAATGTAACCCTAAACCTTTTCAAAAGTTTAGTTGATAGGGTCATCCCCATCGAATCTATATCATTAATTGATAAAATAAGTTAGATACTATATTAGTGCATCCACATCTGACCTAAACCCATAACATGATCTTAATAATTAGGATACAGGGTTTGCCCAGGCTGACAGTGTAATATAAACTATCAAAAAAGGTTTTAGGCTTAGATAGTTTGTAATAAAGGTGGTGAAATGCTTAGAAGAGTGTGCAAGAGAGTAGGAAAGTCTTAGGGAAGTACATAGGATAAGTTTATGGATATATCAAGTGGTGGTATAGGGGAGAATAATCCTACAAATCATGAATGGTCTAGCCACCACTTTCCTAGTGCACCCTTTAAGGTATGAATTCAAAGAGATTGAGACTTGATGGGTTTTTAAAAGAGAAAAAAATTAGTAATTGATAAAGTTTGAAAATATTATGTGTATACATATTCCCCACTCAAATATCATATCATATCACATAGACACAATAGGGGATCATGCTTTAGGAAAAGAATATAGCAACACACAATGCCAAATCTAAATTAATTGTAGTAAGAACAAAGTAAGACAAATGAAAGGACATAATTGAAAAACACATACTTTTACATACCTTAGTGTTGTAGATAATAAGTGAAGTGAAAAAATGTGAAGGTGTCCAATGTAGGAAACATTAGGTCAACCTATAAAAATTAGCAAAAAAAGAGTGAAAAAATGATTTTTTTTGCAAAATAAACATGTAATATGTGAAAAGATTCTTTATAGTGTCAGGATTCTAGAACATCTTACGATTCAAAAAAATAGCTAATAGAAACAAAGATATGAACAAAAAATGGAATTTGATGGTAAATATTTGATAGATAAATAATTTTAAATAGTAAATATAAATAGAGTGAAAATCAATTTATTTGTTATTTTATTATTTTGAGAAAAATATTTCTCTAAGAGACCTAGTCTAAGACTAGAGGGAAACCATGGTGAGGAGATCATAGATAAGATAGGGAGGATGCCTAGTGGCCACAACGAGTGCAACATAGGTTAAAAAAAGAATTCCAATATTTTTGAGTAATTTTATTTTAAATTGTGATAAATATATAAAATTGATTGGTAGGAAAATTTTAGGCATTGAAACTAACCCTAGGAAATTTTTAGATAAACTAGGAGCATAACTGGGTACTGGGTAGGAAAAATTTAGACCAATAAATACCTAAGGGATTAATGGTAAATGGTCAAAAAGTCACCATAAGGAAAGAAAAGAATTGGCTTGGTTGACTCAATTCATAAGGCGAGAAGAAAATAAGGGGCTGACTACATAGCAGTGGGATGACATAGTATTGTTAAAAGTGGTTGACTACATAAAAGTAAGTTGATGTAGTATAAAATAAGATGGTTGATTGTGTAACTTTTAGCTGATGTAATTAGTAGTAAGTGGCTGATAGATTTTTCTAAATAGGGTCAACTATGTATCAAAGGGTTGATGTAGTATGCTATAGCTAGGAAAGGGTTGATTTAATATCAAATGAGTTGATATAGTGTGAAATAAAATGGTTAATTTAGTATCGAATGGGATACTTATGTTTGTTAGGATTATATGGGCCAATTAGGTATAACAAAATAAAATGGTTAATTTATTATCTAAAGTGAATTAGTTAAAAAAATAAGTAAAAGGAAGGGTAAGGTAAAGAGAAAAAATGTTGTTGCTAATCTTAGTTTTAGACATCATGACAAAGTTTAAATATTATCCAAGCATGTACTTAAAACCAATGTATGATACGAAATAGATTAAGCTCAAATATTACCACACATTAGGCAAACTTCTAAGGAAAGTAAAAATAATGCAAATAAGAACCAATCTTAATTTAAATATTTACCCCTATAAGTAAATAGTTGATGCACATGTACAAATGCAGAGCAAATAAAATCAAATAATCTAGAGAACCTTCAATTACCCTAGCATAAGCACAAGTTAACAATTATTCATTAAAAGGTACACATCAAGAGTCTATAAGAACTATTCAAATATAGAATTCAAAATAAACAAGTGATAGAGAATCCATATAATAATTCACACAAATAAAATGACATAATCTTTTCATAATTCTCTACTTGCATTGGTTTCTCAAAGTTTACACTAGTTTTTAAATAAAAAACTCCTTCCTTTTACAAATGGTAATAATCCCTTTTATAAAATCATAAGGTAGTATATTGGTTAGTCATATCAAATTAAAAGTGTACAAGTGTAAAGACAACTATCCTTTCTACAAAGTTTCTAGAATACACTAGACTTTTCCAAATGAATTGACCTATAGGAAATGCACTTTTACAAATTTCACATGCCTTTACAAAGGAATATTTTATTTTCAAAATATTATAAAGTTATACAAAATAATATTCATAACTAAATTTTTAGGCCTTGGGTTGATGCTACCTCTTATTTCTACTGATGAATCTTCAATTTGTAATGTTACTCTCTAATAAATTGAAGATCCACCATTGGATTTAGGCAAAAATCCTTTCCATGATCCTTTAGTTCTTAAGGTTCTTTTCAATCTTCTCTATATCTCATTTTCTACCCTTGTCATCTCCCATTTTCTCCTTAGATGATCGGAATAATCCCATGCCTTTATTGTTACCATTTGCTACCTAGTTTTACCCCTGGTTTCTTACTTCTTATATGAACTAAAAGGTCCTGTGTTTGAAATATTCATCAGTTATGAGACCTAGTGAGCTGAGGGTTGTGGGATATTTTATCAAGATATATAAGATATGAGATGTCCCATCTTCTAGCTACTTGAAATAATTGGCAAGGTCTTCCATTATTTTTTTACCAGTTGTCTAGGGCCTCAATCTTATAAACCAATATTGACATGGCCATTTTTAAATGTGCCTTGCTGATAGTTCTAAAATTGGGGACTATATTATTGGATAAGGTGTTAATCAAGTATTTCACCTAAAGATTTTCATCTTGCCATTTTCCAAATTGGCCTATTATTTTAGATATTTTCTTATCTATTTCTCTTTATCTGGTCTTGATTGCTTTTAAATAGATGAATAGGTTAGCCATGGTTTCCTTGAACTTATTGAATATACCCTTATGAATTAATAAGACAACAAAATCTTTCAAATTATTTTTTTCTTGTAATATGGCCTTGATCTTTATTTGCAACTAATCATTTTGAGCCTAGGTCTCTTCAAGGATATTTTCCTCAAAGATCTTATCTTGTCCTAACTTTGTCCCTACCACTGGAGTTAGACCAAGAAAAGGTTCAATATTCTAAAAGGTGAATTATTCACCTTTAACCATCATTTTATTCTCAATTACTATCTCCATGTTGGTCATCTCTAGGTTAAACTAAACTCCCAATGATGATTCTATCATTTAAGGAGTTAGGATCTTAGATTATGCTCTACTTAAAGTTCTAAGAGCATCCATCTATGTTCCACTTGACTCTCTAAGGGTAGCCATGCATCTTTATTTTTCTTATTGATGTAATGCCATAATCTAAGGATTGAGTTCATCATGCACATGGATGTTAACAAAATTTGTAATAACCTAATGGTGGTACATGGTTGGAACCTTTTACAACTTGCCATATATGAAATACTTTGGAATATAGGGTTCATAAATTGGATTATCATCATTGAAAAAGTTGATTTCATTTCAAGGTTAAGTGAAAGTCAACTTTGGCTTCTTTCCTCCTACTTGAAATAGAGCTAGCTTAGCTTTCCTTATGGGTTTGGTTGTAATAGGAACTAAGTCCAAATCTACTTCCTTCCCCTTTTCTTCCTTAACTTCCTCCTTAGTTTAGCACTAAAGTTCTTCTATTTATACTTATTCTTCATTTGACTAGTAAGAACTAGCTAGTGCCTTTAAGGAATATTATACTAACTCTTTAGAGTCCAATGTAATTATTTAAATTTTTTCAACTTGTGACTTTGGTTCTTCAGGAAATGTTGAATATGATGATACTTCACTAGGTCTCCTCTCCTTAGGTCTCTTTTCATCTAGCCCTTGTGCAACTTATGCTCTGGGATATTGTGTCTCTATATATGGATGCATGAGAGGAGGTCTGAAACATGGTCTTGATAACAAATAATACTTCTTAGTCCCCATCTTCCATATATCTTCACTTGGATTTTGCTCTCTTAGTAATATAGCTTTGAGCTTGATGTTATGCTTCTTTAATCTTGTCAAGACTTTTGTGGATGAGGAATCTTGATTGTATATTAAATCATAGATACCAGGGTAATGTTCATAATTCATGTTACTCTAATTTTCCTTCAAATGTTTTTTAACCCTTTCATAGGGGTCCCATTATCTCATTTAATCAATATGTAGATTGAAGGACCTGTGATTGGAGATAGTCTCTACATGGTCCCAATTTTGGAACATAGTCTTATTAATAGTTAAAGTAAAGGAATGGAGCAATCCTTTTCTTTTTATTTTACACATTTTGTCTATGCCATGGAATAATTGGTATGCTACCTCCTACTCTACCAACTTTGTGGGTACATAGACTAGTAACCTAAGGGGGTGGCTCATAGTTTCTTCTATCTAGATTATAGAGCAATATGGATATAGTCAAATTTCCACAATGAGCTCAACATACTTCTTGATCAAAGGGATGACCCTCATCATAGGGATCTCTATAATGGATTTAACTAAGTCTGGGTATACACATTCACATATGAACTAAATATGGTCCCTGTACTTGAATATATGTAATTTAGAATAATACTAGGAGACTATTTGTCTCCCATTAGGTGACCATTCTTTTATGGTGGGGATTTTGGTAATGGATAACAATGCATCCAAAATATAAGACTTCATATAGAAATGGTTGTTAGTTTGATTCTTTATTATAGAGAATCATTATTTTAGGTAGATATTTATCATCTATCTAAAAGGGGAAGTAAGTCCCTTCTCAACCATGAAATACACAAAAGGGACGTAGATTTGTTGACATAGATAGTGGAGGCATTTCCAAATAATTTGTTCAATAATGTCATAATCATCTTAACACCAACCCTAAATTGGGTGATTGGGATCCTTCTACTGAGGTTAGAGACTACTTGGGTTCCTAAATATAACCATAGGGTAAGGATGGTTTTTAGGTCATTCTTAATAGACCATTCTTTGATTATGGGTAAATCCACCTAAGGCTTCGATATCTTGAAGTAATTCTCAAAGGAAATAGGGGAGATATAAGAAATTCTTCTAAAACTACCATTAGGTACTATCATGTCTTGATAAATTTTATAATTCATAAGCATAGGAGCAATAACATTGATCCAATGTAGTACCTTTAACTTTACTACCACATAGTGAAGAATTATCATTTGAATAGTGACTAGGTCATAGTATCTCTAGCTGATTGATGCAATCTTTTCATCCTCTCTTATAATGGCTAGTAGCTCCTTAATAGTCCAAAAAAGCTTGGACCAATTTCTATCTCTTATGTTCAAGGCTACATCATAAAATTTGGTATATTTGAAGGCTCTCCATTTTTGAATCCATGATCAAATAGAGATCTATGTCTTCTCTATGTTATTTTCTGGCTACCATGACTGTGATCTTGAAAACTTTGCTCACTAATGGTCTATAGTTTACCTCTAGATCAGTTTACACTTGCTTAAATGGCAATTTGACTCTATCAAGCTTGATTATGGTTAATATAAGATCAAATTAAGGCTTTTATAGATGCTAGGTATTTTATACATGTCTTTTATAAGCTTTAATGGTGACATCTTTTGCACTTGAGTGAGTTTATACATTATATTTGATCTGGACCTTAGCATTTATACTTTTGTTTTTCCAAGCCCACAAAATCTCTAGTTTTGTCACTTTCTACCCATGTGGCATCACCATGAAATATATATGGAAATTTTCATGGAAGATTATTCATTAATGCTTAAAAACATGATCATTGTCATTTAAAATATGTATTTTATTTCAAACCATCATATCTTCTTGCATAGATTAACATGGCTTATTAATCTTGATCCTAAGATTTGAAAATTGTTGGTTTCCTTTACTATGTTTTATGTTGTTATGACAAGTTTCATTACTATAATTCTCCTGAACTTTATTGAAATGTCTTTCCTCATCTTGTTCTATTTGACAAAATTTATCTAGTTAGATGTGGGCCATCAAATATGATCTATGGGATAGACTACCATTGGTTGTTGTTATTTTTTCATGAATAGGACACTTGTCACCTTATCACCATATCAGAGGTTCTATTGAAACCTTGATGTAGCCTCACTCCAATAGATCAATCTCATCCATATGAATGTAAGTCATAGATCTTGAAAAGATGCGCAATGTTTAAGTTAGGGTCAAATAAATCTTAGGCTAATGTATTTAAGCTAGGTTTGTAACATAGTAAAAAGGGGACCCCAAATAATAATATAATGACTTAATGTAAGGTTTTTAAAATTAGGTTTTATCATATTAATAAATATGACAAAACTTTAGGGTAAAATCTCTAAGCTAAGTTTTGTAACAATAGGACCTTACATTTTTTAGATTAAGACAATAAAATATACCATAAGGTCATGGGACATATATGGACTGAGCATAATATTTTAGACCAAGGTTTGGTCAATTTTTTTTAAAAATGACTAAATATTATGATAACATTTAAGCTAAGTCCATGGTGTTTACAATTATTCTCATGCAAATTTAAATTTCATTAGAAGGGTCTCAGGTCAAAACATGCTTCAAATAGATCTAATTAATATATGATAGGTCAAAATCTAATAAAAGATTGAGTTTAACATTGATGTACAAAATTCTAGGCATGTTTATTTTCCAAATGAGACTTCATTTATCTTGCAACATGGAAAACAAACATGTTCATTCATTCAATCAAGATTATTTTCTAAGCTCAAATTTGATGGTCTCATAGACATCAATGATGGTCTCATGAATATCAATGATGTCCTCATATATGTCAATTGACAATCATGAGGACATCAAATTTAAGCTCATTTAATTAACCATAGGGGTTAGAATTTGATGGTCTCATGAATGTTAATGACAACCTCATAGATGTCAATGATGATCATGATGATGTCAAACTTAAGCTCATTCAATTAACCTTACGAGCTAGAATTTGACAGTCTCATGGACATCAATTATGGCATCACAGATATTAATTGATGATTGTTAGGAAGTCAAATTTGAGATTGCATAATTAACCATAGGGGATAAAATTTGATGGTCTCATGGACATTAATGATAGCCTCAAAAATGTCAATTGATAATCATGAGGACATCAAATTTAAGTCCCATGAAATAAAATAGGTCCATAGGAACTTTGAATTGATACACATCATTTGATTGATCTCACCTGGGTAAATGTAGGTCATTGATTCTAATCCAGGTAGTCTAACACAATTGGCTCTTGTAGTCACGAATGTATTAAGTGAGCTCAGGGTTATATAAGACTTAGGATAAATTTTCAAGACTAAGGTCTTATTTATGTTAATAAACATAAATGGGACTTTAATATTAAAACATTATTATAAGTTTTTAAAAAGAGGGAACATGAAAATAATAATGTTGGACCAAGATAGGAACATAATAAATGGACCTTGTAAACATTAAAATTAGACCATGATAAAATAAAAATAAAAGAAAAGGAATCAGGGCCTCAGGACATGAAGAGACCAAGTATATAATTTTTAGGCTAAGGTTTGGTTGTGTTTTAAAAAAACCCAAGCCTTAGTATAATAATTAAACTTAATTATATGGCAATTTTAAAGTGTTCCTACATAGCTTATTCCCACCAATTTTTAAATTTGGTCTAAAATAACCTATGCTAGGGTTTTCTGAATGAGGGTTTCTAGAAACTACAACTTGAAATAAGGAGATCCACTATTATAAATATTAGGTATATTTTTTAAAACAAAACTATGAGAAAAAGTAATCCAACCCAATCAGGTGAATATGATCTTCAAATATAAATAATGTGCAAACATGTTAATGACACTCTAAGCAAGTCAATTTCAATTGTTAAGGTTCAAATTTGCACAATTTGACACAAAAGTCCCCATTTTTAGAAATGGGGGTATGTTGAGCTCAATAAATGGAAAATTTTGGGGGAAACATAAAAATATGTTAGAATTTAGAGACTATGGTTCACACAAATAGCTAGATTACTTATTCCATTCGATTAGTACCATTATCAAGATCGGTTCATGGTTAAAACAAACCTTGCATCTATAGAATTAGGATCAAACATCAAAACCTAACCATATTATATGTGTTATTTGATTCTACTTACTTTTTTCCATGGGAATTAGGGGACAACTTCCAAGTTTTATGTCCTCAATCATTAACATTGACTTACAACATGTTTGGATACTCATTAAGAACCATGCTTTAGCTCAGGGAGGGATTGGGCATTTCTCTACTACTAGAAAAGCATCCATAGCCCTAATATACATGCCTTTGGCTCCATTCAAGGCCTTGATCCACTTCTATCTAGGTGTCCATATCCCTGGTGGAGATTACCAGAACCACCTTTGCTTAAATTTTTTTGATTTTGCAATAAACTCATATTTTTTGTATTTTTTGGATCATTTAGGATTTATAAAAAATCGTGGGAACTAGGTTAGCTAGGTTTATGGATTTGGTAAATTTATTTGATATTCAAAAAATCGCCTATGGTTTTTAATTTTTCACAGTCAAGGATATTTGTTAAGTGTAAATATGATTGTGCCTTAATCATTCAAGCTTTAATCCCACATGTGAAATTATTCTTAAAACCAAGTTTAGATCAAAAAAATGTTTATGTTCTTATGGAATGGTTAACCTATCCACTAGTACTTACTAGTTTCTTTAAACTATAACATAAGCTTACATTTCAAATCCATGATGAACAAAAAATTAAGATTCATACCTATATTTCTGAATTGTGGATTTTTAAGAATAAATTTGAGATGAGAGTTGTCCCAAAGGACTTAGTATAAGTAAGTAATAAATTAGAGAAATAAAACACACAAAACATATAGTAAAGAAATCATAAATCAAAGGAAAATCAAACAACTATATAGAAACATATGTACAAACAAGGGATAGGAAGGAAAAAATAGAAAGAAACTAATCTAGCCTACGTAATCTTTCTCTAACTATTCTTACAGCTTACTCCATGAAGAACCCAGGGGAAGCAGTAGAAAATTAATGCTTAAGGTACTTCCCATTGGTGGGAATTGTGAATTTTACTCCTTGTAGGTCTTTCAATTTGAAGGTGTTATCTCCAAGTGTCTCGGTAATCTCAAAGGAACTTATCCATAGAGGTGTGAACTTCCCATGTTTACCTTTGAGCTTAGATGCCTTATCCCAAATAAGAACTAAGTATCCTTACTTGAATGAATTTATCTTTGATTACTTATCAAACCACCTTTTCACCATGGTTTGGCACATACTAAAATTGGTAAAAGCCTCTCCCCTAGCATCTTCCATCTAAACAATATCCAATAGTCTTGAATTTGCAAGTTCTTGATCTCCTCCATACATTCCTACATGAACTTATACATTGGTAACTTGAGGGTGATGGGGAAGATAGGATATTTTCTATACACCAACAAGAATGGTGATGCCTTAGAAGCCTACTTGATTCTTATCCTATCTCCCTAAAGGGCATATTTGATAAGCTTATACTAAGTTATGGGTTTATCTGCTACAAAAAAAAATTATTTTCTTCATTAAGTTCTTATTAGTCGACTCAAATACTCCATTACCCTAAAGGTAATGGTTGGATGAGAACTTGAGAATGATGTTATTATCATATGCCCATTTAATCATCTCAATGGACATAGAATCTGATTCAATATCACATACTAGAGAGACTAGTGTCCCAAATCTGGTGCATATGTTTTCCTCTACAAAAATTATCACTTATTTAGTTTTACACTATTTAGTGTCCAATTCCTCAATTCATCTAGTGTAGTAGTTTGTGGGGATAATTATCCCCATGAAATCTAATCCCCACTAAGCAAAAGGTTTATCTACCATAACTAGCTATAGTGGCATGTCTACCTTAGGCTATTTTATGCTAAAGAATTGACATAAATAGCACTTCCTTACATGCTTATGGGCATCCAATAATTATCTCTAAGGATGTTTTGAGATGTTGTTCTTCCAAATGGATATCCACTTCCTAGCTTCTCATGAAAAGTTCTCATGATTTTGGTTGCTTCTTCTTTAGATACACACCTCAATTAAATGCCTTTGAAGTTTTTTTGTAAAACATTCCATATTTAATTAGGTAGTGGGCTAGCTTGATTTTTAGGGCTCTTTTTTTCTCCCTAGTCATACGTAAAGGACATATTTCATTGATCAGTAGATGGATAATTAGATCATACCAATCATTGGACTGAAAACTTTCTTATTCAAAATGAATGACATTTAGCTTAGGGTTAGCATTAGCAATAATTTGAATCAAACCTTGACACCTTACCAATTTTGTAGTCTTAATTTCAATGTCATATTCTGAAAGCATAGACATCAACTTACCTCTCCTTTCTCCCATTTCATTCTGACTTAGCATGAGCTTTGTGGTAAGGTCTAGCAAGATTGCATGCACCTTATTCTTAATATTATAGTACCTAAATTTATTCACTACCTTAACTAATGAACATTCTTATTTTTCAATTAAATAATAATTTAACTCAACATTTTAAATTTTTTTGCTCATTAAAGAAATTAGTTGATCACATCCATCAATTTTTTGAGTTAAGATTATAGCCATAGTATGATCAAAATAAAAGTAGTAAAGGTAAAAATCTTTGGAGAAGTTTGGAATTATCAAGATTGGAGTTTGACCAATTACCTCATTAATGTCCCTAAAGGCCCTCTTGGATTCCTCATTCCATGATATTTTGGCATCCTTTTTCAGCATGTCATTCAATGGTTTGATAATTTCTATAAAGCCAAAAATAAACTTTCTTACAAAGTTAATTTTTCCAAAGAATGATTTAAGTTATTTCCTACTATTATGAGGCTCTATCTTTGATATAGCTTCTACTCTTTAGATATCAATAGAGGTTCCCTCCTTAGTAATGACATGGCCTAACAACTTCCCCCAATAACATAGAGAAAAATTTTCTTTGGGTTGAGAGAAATCTCATACCTTCTACACCTTTCAAATACCTATTATAAATGTACAATGTGATCCTCCCTATTCTTAGAAAAAATAGTCAGATCATCCTTTTTTATAATAATGCATTTTCCTACCAAACCTTGGAAAACATGATCCATGGCCCTTTATAATGTTGTTCCTACATTGATTAGTCCAAATGACATTCTTTTGTAAGTAAAAATGTGCCACTTGGTAGTTAAAGTAGTTTAATCCTATCCTCTTGATTCAACAACACCTAGTTATACCCTAAAAATCCATAAAGAAAGGACATCATAACAAAAATATAAACACTTTTTATAGCTTGGCCTAGAGAAGGAAAATGATAGTTGTCCTTTTTAGATGTTTTATTTAGATTCTTAAAATTAATGCATAGTATTATTTCACCATTATTTTTCCTAATTGGAACCAAGTTGGTGACATAGGTAGAGTGCCTAATGGGAAAGACAATCTTGGCATCTAATAAATTTTTAACTTCTTTGAAAATCATAGGTTCTAAAATAGGGTTGATAGGCCTCTACTTTTATCTAAAAGGTTTGAAATTTTCTTTCAAGGGTATGGTATGGGTGATGAACTCTAGATAAAAAAATTTCAAGTCATCATAGGACCATGTTATTATGTCCTTATAGTTTGTCAGTAAGTATTTGGATTTTTCATTTTCAATGCTCATACATGTTGTCCCAATATTAACTAGTTGAGGTTGATCTTGAGGTCCAAGATCAACTTCCTTGTAATCTTTCCCACTCACCTTAGGAATCTTAGTGTTCTTAGATAGGTTAGTTTGATAAAATAACCTTTCCAAGTCAATCATGCCTTTTGGTATTTTTTGGTCATTCAGTTAAATGAATTCATTATCAAATATTCCATTCTATTCAAAGGTATTCTCATTTGCCTCATCTATGAAATGAGCCTAAAATACTCCTAAGTTGGTCATGAAATCTAGGATCTGTTGGTCATGATTAGAAACTTGTATATGGTTTACAATATCTAGGACCAAAGTTCATGGACCTATCTTAATGCTTAAGTTTTGAGAATCATGGTTTGGCATAAGATTGGCTACTACTAAGGAAATCTCATTAGTAGCCTTATTCTCCTCCCTAGTGATGGAAACAATGTTGAAAGCATCAAAAAATTCTAGCAAATCCTAGACTCTGAACTTATATCTCTTGAGATATGATAATTTGCATTGGTATTTAATCCTTACATGATTGATTACATGTTTTGAGTCACCATGAACCAAGATTTATTTAACCTTATGTTTAATAGAAAATTACAATCTTAGAATCAAAACTTCATACTGTGCAAGATTATTTGTGCAAAGAAACTAAAGTCTATAAGTAGTTTTTAGTTATTTCCCAATAGGATTGGTTAAAACAATTCCTAATCCAGATCTAAACTTACACCTAACACCATCAAAATATAATTTACAAATTATAGGAAGAGCATGAGAAGTCTTAGGACTATGTAGCTTAGAAGTCTCAAGAGTATACACTCTTAGTTTAGAATCCATCATGTTAATCTCATCAAAGTCTAACATGTTAACCCTTTCATTCACACCATTATATTCTATGATCACGTGCTTCATTTAAGGATCTCTTTCCACACTGATCTAATTTTGGACTCCTTTCCATGGTAGCCACAAATATGAATATTCAGTGGACATATATCCATTCAGGGCCTTTACCTACTCTCTGCTCAATAGTATCTCATAAGCATCAGGTGTGTCCACTACCTAGATGTCAATCAATTATTAGACCCTTGGCTTAGAGGTAAGTTGATATGAACATTTGACAATTCCCTAATTTCTTTGGCTATAGACTTATCTAATTGAGTAAGAACTCTATCATATTTAATAGGAGTCAAGCCAAGTTATTTACAAATACATGTTGGCATGAATTTTGTGGATGCACCAGAATATAATAAATAATTATGTAAATTCTTACCAAACATCCTATCTTAGCTTTATACATAACAACCTTGGCATTGCCAATTTTGGGTTGCTAACCACCTTTTTAGATAAGGATTCCAAAAATGTGTCCCTTTGCCTAGTGATCTACATCAACTCATGTAATTTAATGGTAGCCTTAATTTTATTAATGTCTTACACAATATTATACCTAGTTTTATTGGAAGAATCAAATGCATTATTACTATGTTTAGAATTATTTCCCTTTGGGAGCTCTTGGTTATTATTTGAGGTAGTATCCAAAGGAGTGCCAAAGTTTTTTGGAGGTGTTGAAGTAGTCAAGGGATGATTTTGATCCCTATTCCTTAGGGATTAAGCCTTCTTTAAGAACTACTGAAAATCATGGACTTCTTTAGGAATGTCATTAGGTTCATTGTCTTCTTGGAAAGGGAAGTAAAAAATCTCCATCATGAAGGCTTGGTCAAAAACTTTATATCCTAATATACCTACACCATTATCTTTGTTAGGAACCAATTCAAATGTATCCAACTCTTCTTGAATAGCCTCAAAATCTTCACATAATTTAATTCAATCTATCTCACCATGTCTAGAGGTGCAATGTACTCTATAATAATCAAGTAAAGCAATATCAATAAGATTTATATCCATTGTTTTCTTGTCAATAGATGACTCACTATTCTTATTGTTATTGTAATTATCATTATGGAATCTATTACTAGGCCTATTAAACCTTTGGAAATAAAATTTCCTACCTGATCTCTCTCTAGTATTACCAACTTGCTTTGATAGCTATAGAAAACTAGTGCTTAACTTTTGGACCATCTTTAAGATAGATTCATTTTAATTTTTGGGTGCCTCAAAATGATGAACCTAATTTTTATTAGTACCAATGATTGGTACAAAGGTATTTTGATCACTAGGGTTGAAATCATTAGTAGTAGTGTTTAAGAATCCTAAGTTTTGGGTAGGCTAAGCATGACTTAAGGGTAATTGGTTCAATTTTGGTATTTGGATCAAAACAGATATGTTCTAATTGTTATTTGGGAAGACATTCAAGTAAGAAAAATATGGGTTGATGTTGGGAATAGAGTAAGTCATTTGACCTTGGGGCTACATCTGATCATTGATGATCAATGCTTCAGAATAGGCTAAGGCCAGAGTATTCAAAGGTCCAACAACTCTCTTTATAAAAATAGAGGTCATGGGATCCAAAACATCTTTATAGATTTCTAAAGCCAAGGTATCATTGGGCTTGTAAGGATCTATGGTATGGCTATACATTTTTTAGAACCTAGCATTAAATGCTCTTATAGATTCATTTACATCCATTATGATCATGGTGAATTACTTGTATAAGACACAAGGACTAATAATTTTTCCAAATTGGTTAATGAAGATATTTTTAAAATCAACCCAACTTGTAATGTAATTTTTAGGGAGATTTAAAAACCATTCATACATATTATCTTTAAAATTAAAAGGAAATAGTCTACATGTTACATCCTCATGTACCACATTGAACAATCTCAAAGTAGCTTTAAATGATTTAATATGTTCTTCTATAATATGTTCTTCTATAATTAAAATACTATTGAAACCAAACATTGGCAAATATTTCTTAGGGTTATGGAGAAGGTCATGTACCACACTTGGCACATTGATATAAGAGTGACCCAACCAAGCCATACCTTGATTAGGATTGAATACATGAGAACCCTATTGGCTAGATATTTTACAAGCTAACAAAATTACCTTGGTAGTTATGGGATTAAATCCCCTTCACTTAATGGTGAATATCATGTATGCTTATGTCTATTTACTTATAATTATCTACAACTCTTATTTATTCACAAATTATACCTATTATATACAAGTTGTGTTATTTTAAGGGTATTACTTTAATCACAGAGTTCATGAACCATAACTAGGTGATTTTGTAGCAAGTAAGTAGTTGTTTTAGAGAATGTGTAAATAAACTTTGGGAAATTAAGATATAAAAAATATAATGTGTAAGGAAAAATAAGTTTTACTTCATAATAAGTAATTTTATAGATCTTATTGAATCTACAAAAGTAAATAAACTTTCAAGAGATGATAATATTTTTAGAAAATGACTAAGAAAGATTGGAATTCACATTTAGATTAAAGATAACACAAAGTTTACCATTTTAATCTTCATAAATCCACAAAATATCTCTTGAGACACAAATTTCCACAAAAAATAACTTTCTCATTCACTTTGAGCTAATTTCCTACAAGAAAAAAACTCAAAAATCTAAACACAAAGTTTTAGATTACTTAAATTCTCTTGTTTTAGTTACAATTGCTATGTAAAAATTACCATCATCCCTAGGCATGTAGTCCTATACTTATATTTATACAAAAATAGATGATAAAGACAAATAGGAGACAACACCTTCAAAACCCATGTGTTATGCTAAAACTGGGAACCGTTGAGAGGAATCATCATAGAATATCTCTTCTATGGCATGCAACAACTAGTGACATATAGCGCTTCTTGGTTTCATTATTTGGATTGAACACAACAACTTTACATGCCTAACAATGTTCACTTAAGTAATTTACTCTTACAAAATGACTTCAAGTAATAGTGTTTATCCAAGTTACTCGAGCCTTACAATTTTACAAAGTAATATACCTAAGGAAATAACTCTACTAATTGTCTTTACTTAAAAGTCATTTCTTCTAATAAAGTTACTTTACAAATAGAATGGAATAAAATGGGAAGAAGAAAGAAGATATTGCCAAAAATAAGAGTGAAAACAATTATTCCACCTCATGGACTTTGGATCTATAATTCTCTTTGTACTTGATGTGTTAAGACATCATCAACTATATTATTGCATTATTAGGTTTAGTTAGTGATTGTATTTACATCTCAAATCTAAGCATTTTTCTTTCCAACCTCCTTCTATGACATTTTATCTTTTTGAGTCTTAGTTTGAGTCTCTTGATTTCATGTTGACATTTGATTAACTCCTTTATAGATATAGGTGTGAAAGGAGTTGTGGCCTTTTCCATTATTTGCTTGAATTTCTCATATAACTACTAAGATGTATTTAAAATGTTATCAGACCAAATTTTAGTAAAACCAAAGAGATAGTCTTTTATATTTACCTTCTCATTACAAACTTCTTCCAAAGTCTTAACTTATTCACACATTGCTTCTAGAATATGCATGCAAAAAGATAGGAGATATTCTTCTTATTTTACTTTTTAAACAGATCCTTCTAGGACAATATTCTCTTAAATAAAAATGTTTTCACTCAAATTAATTACTCTTTGTAGAATCTCTTGTTGCAATTCAAAAATGTCATTCTCATTCTCTATTTCCTTTATTATTTCTTTTATCTCTACCAAATTCTTCAAAACATCAACCTAAACACTTGGTACTTCAGGTAAGAGATTTATGTTCGTTAGATGCATATTTTATATCCATTCATCAACAAACTTAGATTTATCTCTAGTTTCTTCCACCTCAATTATTACTTGTTGGATAATCGAGTCTCTTAAAATAATAGATTATTATGGAGTAGACCTAGAAACTTTATCTATTATTTCACATAACTGGGCATTTTATAACTTCAATTTAGCCTTAACAACATTCTCCTCACCAAGATTCTTAAAGAGAGTATTAATAATGGTTTGGTATCCTTCTTTAAGCCTTTTGTGGTAACTTCCCCAAGGGATATATTTGAAATTGTTAAGACACCTTTAGTGACTTCACTTTTGTTCATGCCTTGTGGTGGAATAAATACCTCTACAAACTTCTACCCTATAGGTTCAATTATTAATTTTGAAGTTACCTTAGCATATTTGGGATTCTTTCCTTTTTTTCCAGATTTTTCAACATTTTCAAGTCTATCTCTTCAACATTTATCACTTCTATAGATTCTAGAGTTGTTTACCTTACCAACCAAGATGAGAAATCCATACTAGTGGAAGTATCTATGTGAATCACCATTTGTTGCTATTTATTTGTAACCACTAGTTTTTGAGAATAACTCCTTGGGTCTCTATCACTTTCTTGATCTCTTTCTCTAGCTCTTTCCCTACTTACTTCCTAATTTATTCTTCTTTCACTTTCTCTGGTTCCATTTATTTTTCTTTGTCTTTCACTTTCTCCACTACTGCTTCATTTTCCTCTATCTCTTTTTCAGATTATTTCTCTTTTACTGCCTTTTCTATCACCTTCTCAAGTTTAACTTCTTTCATTGCCTCAACTTCCTTTACCTTTTTTTCCATTATCTCTTTCATACTTCCTTCTCTATTTTAACTGATTCTTGTCTCTTTTTTTGTAGTGCCTCTTGAGATGAGGTTACCTCTTCAATAGTTACATTTTATGGCTCATTTTCAATGGTGGGTTTCTCTTCTAAAGGAGATGGAGGTGGAAAAGTAGGTGGGGAATATGGAGGAAGAGGAGGAGGAGCAACATTATTTTCCTTCTAAATATATTTCTTTGAAGGCTTGAATCTATGAGACTTTGGAGGTGGCATAAGTACTAATGGGTCTATGTAGGTTTAGTGGAAGTGGGGATAGAAGGAATGGTGGTGTCATTTTAAGAGACCAATGGAGATGTGGAAATAACTGGATAAATTTGTTCTTTATCCTTTACCATATAATATGTATCATCAACATTTCTCTTCATCTTTAACTTCTTTATGGGTCCCTAACTTCTTTTTCCTTGTATTATTTCTTTTCTTTTATGTTTTACATGAGTATTTTATTACATTAGCTCCTTCATATAGGAGCCTTTTTGCTAGAACATTTGAAGTTCTATCTTTAATAGTCTTAATGTGGTCTTTACTAAAAGCAATGACTAGAAGTGGGGTATTATCGCCTCTTGTTGCATGATAAGCATCACTAGTTGTAACTCCATCATCCTCCATATCCTTAGGGATTGTGTCTAGAACAAATTCATGAATTTTTTCAATAGTTAACTTGCTATTGTCTCTTATTCTCACATCAAACTCATCCCTAGAATTATTCTAATAGTCCTCAAGTGCAAGAATATGCATGTACTCTAGAGAAACTGTAGTCTAAGACACACCTCTATAGTTAAAATTGGTTCTATATTCATAATGTGTTTGATTATAATTATGATATATCTCCTACTATACATTCTTAGATTTGTAAATACTTTGACAGTGGTAACGATTGATATTAATGGAAAAATTAATAGTAGGGTGGGTGAGACTTTGATTGCAAGTCATGTAATTCAATAATCCACCTACATAATTCCATAATAATCCACTTATCACTGAGGTATCTAGCTAATTTTATTGGTGTACCTAAGAAACCCCTAACATTGGTATATGTAAAATTTAAGAACTAAATGAAAATTCATCCAAACTATGAAATTACATCCCATGATGAATCTATCACTCTCTTGTGTTTTATAGTTACATTCAATTTACAAATTAGTTCATAAAATAATCCATCATTCACTACCTTATAATTATTTTATTACTCAAAAAGGGCCAATTGGGGGTAATATTCAAATATTGGCTCAGTGGTCATTGTCCCTTTTGTATTTAGCCTTGAGAATGCTCCACTTGATGTTACTCCATATACAAGGTATGAGGTCATCTTGAAATTAAATTTTTTTAATACATTGTTTAACTATTAATTTATATTGTCACTTATCATCCTCACCCATTCAATCCTAGTTGAGTTCCTAGTAACATCAATGGTTATGATGTATGCATATAGGTTGAAAAACACTTGGCATTATTTTTGCCATTGATTCTATATAAAAACTTATTATTACCATCTACTTCCTAAAATAAGTCTAATATTACTCTCTACTTTGAAAATCTTGAGGCTTGTTTCACTTTCTTCATGTAGTTTGTGTTCGTTATCTTAATACACTCTACTATCTTATTCTCTCATTATCTCGTATATTTATCTATTATTATATCAATCACTTTTGGTGATGTTGGGTTCTTTAGATAGTACTTAAGATATTTAACATCCAATCTTATAACTACATTACCAAAATCTCTCACAATCCTAATAAGGGAGTCATAATATTTAACATATCCTAGGATAAATACAAGAAGTTGGGCTGAGCTTGGGAAAGTTGTAGCTTGTAAAATACCACTATTAGTCATTATTTGTATGAGTGGAGTCTTGTAATGGCCTTGGATCTCTATAACAACTCATTCATGGACACATGTCCCACATCTATATCACTTATCTCAGTTAACTTGAAAGTGATGTATGATTCAATAGGTTATCCCTTATACTCATACTTAATCTTTGGTTCTTGAGATTCAAATATCTTAGCTTTTATTTTACCTTCCTTTATTTGATCTAGGATTTCCTCAAGTGTTAATTCAGGGACTTCTTCAATTAGAGTTTCTATCACTTCCACTTCACCTATTTCTTCTTCTAACCTTTCTAATCCTTCTAATCTTGACATTGGTTATGACTAACTTTGGAAGAATTTGATGAGTGTTTTTCAAGATTTAGTAACTACTCCAACTAGTTTATAAAGTTTGAAGAAAAGAGTCAACCTTGTGTTTCAAACAATATCCCTAATCATGCTTTAGGTTTTAAGTATTATAAATTCTTAAAAAAATATAAGTATCTCACAGTAAGCAATAGGGTATCACAACCTCAGGTTAGTCTACATGAATTTCAATTCTTAAGTCTTCAAGAATCTAGGTAAGCACTGAGTCATGAGGAATCTGGGTTTATATAAGGTATCTACTTTGGGTTTGTTTAGGTAAGTAACTCAAGTTAGGAAACCCAAAGTAGAATTAATGAACAATCATAACTCTAGATTCCACTTAGGTAGTTCTATGGGGTTTTCAAGGTTTCAAACTTTGGATTTCTTAGTGTAAGAAACTTTGAATGAAAAATCTATAAAAATAGGAGTTATGAGCAATCATGAGTCTGAAAAAGCAATTAGTTAGGAAAAACCTAGGTTGGTAAGGCACTTTGAGAGTCTCATTTTTATTAAGATAAGTAACTTGGGATAGAGACTCCAGATGAGTAGGTAGTAATGGGGAACTTAGGTTTTCCTCTTGTTTTTAATAGTTAGGATTTAGATAGTTAGGGCTTGATATTTACAACATTTTGAGAGGTTTTTTCACATGATTGGTGTTTTGGGAATCATTACAAGGTTTTTACAATACTAATTAAGCATGAAAAAATAAAAAATAAATTCAAGGAAAATAGATACAGACAAGAGAACCTTCATGATGGAAAGTGAAAAACTAATAGAGAAAAATAAGAAAACAATTAAGATGAAGGAAGGCATAAAAATAAAAAATAATATCTACATACCTCAAACATAAATGGGTCATGAAGAGTTGAATCATAAAACATTGTAGAGGCTTGGATAGTGTATCTTGGGGTTTGTAGGTGTAGAAACTTAGTCAAACAACTCAAATACTAGGTGGGAAATGAGGTGAAATTGATTGATATTTATATTTTCCAATGCACTAATGACATGTAATGGACCCATGTGAAGGATCCACATAAGATTTTAGATTTTTATCAAGTTTCTTAGATTACTTTACTAAATTTTGCCTTTAAGAGTTAATAATCTTCTCAATCTTGAGTCGGTCTTGACTTGTGAGTACTTCAGGTTCATAAACATCCATTACTTTTTCTTATAGATTTGGATGAGTAAAGCTACTTTGAAAACCCAATTTACTTTGTATAGTTTTTGGTAGGCTTACAAGATTACTTTACTTAGATTTTGATATGAATTAAAGTTATTTAGTAATTTTAGTTTTAATTAGGAAGTGCAACTCAGACTTTTGGTATTAATTTACTTCTTGTGTAATAAGTTAAGTAGCTTGGAAAAACTGAGTTGTATTGGAAATGAACCCAAGCACTTAGATTTTTGATCTTCTGGGAAAGATGAGTAAATGGGTTTTTTTACTGATGGTCTTTGGAAAATGTTTTCAACCTTCTAGAATAATTTCAAGCAACTAGGGAAAAGAAAGCAATCAAAAGTTACTAAAGACTAAAACTTTATTCAAGGTATTGGTTTAACAAGGATAACTAACTCACATAAGACAAAATGCAAAATTTTAAAAAGGGTTAACCCAAAATTTCTAAGTGTGAAATTTTGGGGACACCACACCTTGAAGTGGTGAAGTTGGCAAAGACTTTGAAAGCCTGCACTTACCTTTGTCCCACCTAGCTCTTCTATGGACTTCTAATTCAAACAAAGGTTCCCTAGTCTTTGAACATGACGTTTTTCTAATTCTTGGTAATTCCAAATTGATAATTTTGAATCCTATTTGAAATATAATGTGTCAACCTTATCTTTGTACAAAATTTAGTAAATTTTGTAAAGATTCATATAAAGGATGACAAAAGATGATAATCTTTAATCAATTCAACTCAAAGATGTATCCAAATACATAATTAAGATCTACCTTTAAATGTTTTAAGCTCAAATAAACTTGATCGAGAAAAGGATATAATAATATTTGATCAAAATAGCTATTACTAACCTCAAAACTATTGAATTCACAATTCTAAAGCTATATTTACCATAATCCAGCATATGTTTTCAAAGAGTGTCAATCTTTGTCTAAATTAGCATAAAGACTAGTTTAAACCATGAAGATCACCATCCTTTACATGATTATGCTAAAATAAACACAAATATGTAAGGATTAAAGTGATCTTTAAACATAATTCACAAAAACAACAAAGATACTATGAATTTACAAATAATTGCCCTCCTTCTAACACCATCAAAGCTTGCCCTGTTGATGCCTAAATGTGTATCACAAGGTGCTCAAAGTTTTTAAGAAGCACTTCTTATTTTATAATATAAGTAATTCAAAGCATAAGTTTTAGTTTTTGATAATCTTATTATCTATGGTGGAATATAGGTAGAATAAATGATTATTTCACAATATTTATATTAGTTGGTGGTTGGAAGCCACCATGGCCTATAAATATTTACAAATAAGGATATGATCTATGATAATTAAGGTTAATTATTCTCAATTATAAGTCTAAATATAAATTAATATGGACATATAAAATGAATCTTTAATCTAAAGTGAATTTGTTAAAAAAGAAGAAAAAAGAAGGGTAAGGTAGAGAGAAAATATGTTGCTATTGATCTTAGTTCCAAACATCATGACAAAGTTCAAATATTATCTAGGCATGTAATTAAAAAAAATGTATATTATGAAATATATTAATCTCACATCTTACCACACATCAAGAAAAATTATAAGGAAAGTAAAAATAATGTAAATATGAACCAAGCCTACTTTAAATATTTACCCCTATAAGTAGATAGCTAATGCACATCTACACATGTAGAGAAAATAAAATGAATTAAACTAGAGAACCTTAAATTATCCTATCATAAACACAAGTTAAAAATTATACATTCAAAGGAACATACCAAGAATCTACAAGAACTATTCAAATATAGAATTTAGAATAGACAAATGAGAGAGAAACTTTATAACAATTCACACAAATAAAATGAGACAATTATTTCATAATTCTTTACTTGCATTCATTGATCAAAGTTTACACTAGTCTTTTAGATTTAAAACTCCCTCATTTTACAAATTTTAATCCTTAATTTTATAGAATACTAAGGTAGTATACTGGTTTTCCATATCAAATTATAAGTGTAAGGACAACTCCCCTTTCTACAAAGTTTCTAGAATACACTAGACTTTTCTAAATGAATTGACCTATAGGCAATGTGATTTTAAAAATTTCACATGAATGTAAAAAGGAATATTATATTTTTAAAATATTAAAAAATTCTACAAAATAATATTCCTAACTAACTTTACATACCCTAGGATGATGTTGTCTCTTATTTTTGTTGATGGATCTTCAATTTGTAATGTTGCTTGCTAATAAACTAAACAACCACCACTGGCTATAGGCAAATATTCTTTCCATGATCCTCTAGGTCTTTAAGTTTATTTTCAATCTTCTCTATATCTCATTTGATGCCCCTGACATCTCCCATTTTCTCCTTGAATGATAGGAGTTAGCCCATGTATTTCCTATTATTATCTACTGTCTAGTTTTACCCCTAGTTTCTTACTTTTTGCATGAACTAAAAGGTTCTATTTTTTATCTCTCCATCTATTATGAGACCTAGTGAGATGAGGGTTATGGACTCCTTTATCAAGTTATCTAAGATATGAGATGTCTCCTCTTCCAACTGCTTGAAGTATTTGGTAATATCTTTAATTCTTTTAGACCAACTATCTAGGGCCTTAATATTACCAACTAATATGGCCATGGCCATATTTAAATGTGCCTTATTGATAGTTCTAAACTTTAGGACTAGATTCTTGGATAAGGCCTTAATCAAGTCTTTCACCTAAATACTTGTAGCTTACCATTGGCCAACTTGGCCTATTACTTTAGAGATTCGCTTCTTTATTTCTCTTTGTTTGGTCCTAACTACCTTTAAGGAGTTGAATAAGTTAGCCATGGTGTCCTTGAACTTATTAAATATATCCTGATGAATTAATAAGATAGAAAATAGTTTTAAATTATTTTTTTTTTTTTTTAATATGCCCTTGATCATTATTTGAAAATGATCATTTTGAGCTTAAGCCACTTCAAGGATCTTCTCCTTAAACATATTGTCTTGTCTTGGCTTTTTCCCTGCCACTAGAGTTAAATAAAAAAGGTTTAGTCTTATAGAAGGTGAATTGTTCACCTTCAACCATGTCTTTCTTCTCAATTAATCTCTCCATGTTGGTCATCTCTAGGTTAAACTGAAATCCTAATGATGATTCTATCACTTTAGGAATCAATATCTCAATATATTATCCACTTAAATTTTTAGGAGCATCTATTTAAGCTCCACTTGACTCTCCAAGGGTATTCATACATCTTTATTTTTCATATTCTTTAAGTCTATAATCTAGGGCTTGAGTTTATTATGCACATGGATATTAAAATAATTTATACCATCCCAATGGTGGTGCATGGTTGGAACCTTTTTCAACTTGTCATATATGAAATACTCTAGAATGGAGGGGCCATAAATTGGATTATCATCACTAAAAAAGTTGATTTCACTTCAAGGTTGAGTGAAAGTCAACTCTAGCTTCTTGCCTCCTACTTAAGCCAGAGCTAGCTCAACTTTTATTTTGGGTTGGGTTGTAATAATAAGTAAGTCTAAAGATACTTCCTTACCCTTTTCTCCCTTTGCTTCCTCATCAATTTAGGACTAAGGTTCTTCCATTTGTATTTCTTCTTCATCTAATTTGTAGGCACTAACTAGTGCTTTCAGGGCATATTTAACTCTCCTCAAGGTCCAATGAATTTATGTCAATTTCATCAACTTGTGACTCTCATTCTTTAGGTAGTGTTGAAGATGATGATACTTCACCAGGTCTCATATCTTTAGGTCTCTTTTCATCTATCCCTTGTACAACTTGTGTTTTGGGATATTGTGTCTCTACTTATGGCTATATGGGAGGAGGTCTAGAAGATGGTCCTAGCAATAAATGATTCTACTTATGCCCTATATTCCATATATCCTCACTTGGATTTTTCTCCCTTAATAGTCTAGCTTTGAGCTTGATGTTATGCATCTTTAATCTTACCAATAGTTCTATGAATGAGGAATCTCAAATGTACATTAAATCATAAACACCAAGGTGATGTTTATAATTCATGCTAATATGCTTAGCCTTAAAATGTTTTACAACCCTTTCATAGGGGTTCCATTGTCTAATTTCATGAATCTGTTGATTGAAGGAGGACTTGTGCTTGGAGATAGTCTCTACATGGTCCCAATGTTGAAACATAGTCCTACTAATAGTTAAAGGAAAGGAATGGAGAAATATTTTACTTTTTCTTTTACATATGCTATTTATGCCATGGAATAATTTATATGCTACCTCCTACTCTACCAAATTTATGGGTACATGGACTAGTAATCTAAGGGGGTGGCTCATAGTTCCTTCTATCTTGATTATAGTGTAATCTTGACATAAATAACTTTCCCTAATGAGATCAACACACTTCTTTATCAAAGGGATGACCCTCATCATAGGGATCCCTATACTAGATTTAACTAAGGTTTGGTGTACACAGTCACATATGTACTGAATATGGTCCTTGTATTTGAATATATGAAATTTAGAATAATATTGGGAGACTATTTGTCTCCCATTAGGTGACCATTCTTTTATGCTTGGGATTTTGGTAGTGGCTAGCAAGGTATCCAAAAGATAAGACATCATATAGAAATGGTTGCTAGTTTTCTTATTTATTATAGAGAATTTTTGTTTTAAGTAGATATTGATCATCTATCCAAGAGGGGCGTAAGTCCCTTCTCAACCATGAAATACACAAAAGTGACCCAAATTTTGTTAACATAGGTGGTGGAGGGGTTTCTAAAAAATCTATTTAATAATGTCAAAATCATCCCAATACCACCCTAATTGGGTGATTGGGATCTTTCCAATAAGGTTAGAGACTACTTGGGTTCTTGAATATAACCATGGGGAAAGGATGATTTTTAGTTCATTCTTATTGGACCATTATCAGGTTGTGGGTAAATCTACCTAAGGCATGGGTAGCTTACATTAATTATCAAAGGCAATAGGGGATATATAATCAATTCTTCTAAAACTACACACATGTACTATCATCTCTTGATCAATTTTACAATCCTTAAATAAGAACAATAATTTGATGCAATGTAGTACCTATAACTTGGTTTCCACATAGTAAATAATTACCATTTGAATGGTGACTATGTCATAGTCTCTCTGATTGCCTGATGTAATATTTTCATCCTCTCTTGTAATGGCTAGTAACTCCTTAATAATCCAAAAAAGCTTGGACCGGTTTTTAGCTCCTATGTTCAAGGCTACAACATCAAATTTGGTATCTTTGAATACTCTTACTTCTAACTTCATGGTTAGATAAATCTTTGTGTTTTTCTTGTGTTGGTTTTTGGCTGCCATGATTATGATTTTTAAAACTTTACCCACTAGTGATCTATAGTTTGCCTCTAGATTAGTTTTCACTTGCTCTAATGGTAATTTGACTCTCTCAGGCTCGATTATGTTTAATCGAGGATTGAATTAGGGATTTTAGAGATGCTAGGGCTTTTTGAAAGTCTTTTTTAAGCTTTAATGATGATATCTTTTGCATTTTAGTGAGTTTTTGCCTTAGATTTAATTTGGACATTCGCATTTATACCTTTTCTTTTTTGAGCCCATAAAATATCTAGTTTTGTCACTTTTTTGCCGTGTGGCATCACCATGGAATCTAAATGGAATTTTTTATGGTATATTATGCATTAATGTTTGAAAACATGATTATTACCATTTAAAATCTACCTTTTATTTTGCATCATCATATCTTCTTGTACAGATCAAAGTGACTCATTGATCTTGATTATATGGTGTTTACAATTTCTCTCATATAAATTTAAATTTAATTATAAGTGTGTTAAGTCTAAACATGGCTTCAAATAGATCTAGTTAATCTATGATAGGTCAAAAGCTAATAAAAGATTAATTTTAACATTGAAGTATAAAATTCTTATCATGTTTATTTTCCAAATGAGGCTCCATTGATCTTGAAACATGGAGAATAAACATGTTCATTCATTCAAACAAGATTTGTTTTTGAGCTCAAATTTGATAGTCTCATGAATGTCAATGATGGCCTCACGAGGTTTAATTAATGGTCATGAGGACATAAAATTTAAGATTGCATAATTAACCATAGGGGCTAAAATTTAACGATCTCATGGACATCAATTGATGGTCACAAGGACATAAAATTTAAGTCCCATGAAATATAGTAGGTCCATAATAAATTTGAATCTATATGCATCCTTTGATTGATCTCAGCTAGGTAAATGTAGGTCATTTATTATGATCCAGGTAGTTAAACATGGTTATATCTTACATTCATGAATAAATTAAGTTAGCTCAAGGTTATATAATACTTAAGATAAAGTATTAAAGACTAAGGTCTTATTTATGTTAATAAACATTAATGGGACCTTAGGATTAGGATATTAGTCTAAATTTTTAACAATAGGGACTAATGAATAATAAAATTAGACCAAACTAGGAACATAATAAAAGGACCCTGTAAACATTAAAATTAGACCATGCTAAAAAAGAAAGGAACAAGGGTCTCAAGACATGAAGAGACCAAGTATATAATTTTTAGGCTAAGATTTGGTTGTGTTTTAAAACACGCCCAAGATTTATTATAAAAATTAAACTTAAGTCTATGGTAATTTTAAAGTGTTCCTACATAACTTGTTCCTACCAAATTTTGAATTTGTTCCAAAAGAACCTATGATAGGGTTTCTTTAATGAGGGTTTATAGAAGTTACAACTTGAAACAAGGAGATCCATTGTTAAAAATATTAGGAAGATTTTTTAAACCAAAACCATAAGAAAAAATAAGCCGATGCAATTTGGTGAAAATGATATTCAAATATAAATAATTTACAAACATATTAATGACACTTTGAGCAAGTTAATTTCAATGGTTAAGGTTCAAATTTTAAAAAAATGACACAAGGGTCCCCATTTTTTAAAATGGGGGTATGTTGACCTCAATAATGGGGAAACCTAGTTATGGTTGCATGCCATGACATCTTACATGGGGTGTTAACACCTTATGACCCTACTACTCTAGATGTTTTTAAGGTTTAATATACCCCAACCCAAGTAAGCTAGTTTATACTAGTGGGAGAGGCCATGAGGTAACTATAGGAACATGGTGATGGGATAAAACCACTAGTAGGGGTTGGAATAGGAGAGGCATAGGCTTAACAAGCCCTAGCATATGAGAGAGCTATGCACATGGAAACCACCATCTAGATAGGATAGGTATAGGCCCATGTGGCCAATCTATAGGGAATGTCACCGAGTTAAGATCTTAGACTGCTATTTATAGTGCACTATTTATATGGGTAAAATATAGGCATCAATGGGTAGTGTGGCTAGGCCACATGATAGACATGATAAATATCAACCTTAGATCTAGAGTGATTGTATTTTTTATTTGTATAAAATACATGATATATATATATATATATATATATATATATATATATATATATATATATATATATAATGTATTTTATACAAATAAAAAATACAAATTGGTTTCATGATTTTTACTTAGATTTGGATGTGGATGCATTGATATATTTCATTTCTAGCACAAGTTTTTATATTTTTTATATATGCAATGGGAAATATGGGATGTATGTTTTATTTTCTAGCATTATGTAAAACACATGCATGGTTAAAAAGAAAATGGAAAAAATGATTTGGAAAAGTATAAATAATAATAAAAAAATGTAATAAACACTATATCATGATGGGAAATATGTAATAAAAAATATGACTAAATATAATAAACCAAATATGGTAAAAAGAAATAAATATTTTTAATCCATGTAAGATATTTAAACCAGATTAAAACAAATAAAAAATCAAACTATATCACATTAGAAAGTATTAAAATATTTTAATAAAATGGAAGGCTCATGAAAGACCAATGGTATAAAAAAACAATTAAATCAATCAATCATACAAAATCATGTTTGGAAATGTAAAATTAAATTAAATTTATCACACTAATTTAATTTGGGAAGTATGAAAAATTTAAGAAAATGGTTATAAGTATACATGCAATTAGAAAATAAGAAGATAAAAGTGAAATACCTATGAGTAATCATAAAACATACTAAATAAAAATGGGAAGTATGTAAATGACATGTAACTCATAATATAACACTAATTATTTCAAATTTGATACATGTAATTTCATTGTGACTTGGTTATAGTAATAACTAGGTATTGGAATATTTTGTGAGGAGGGTCTAGTCTTATTTATGGTCTTATACTATAACTCATAAAGGTAACACTAATAAGGTGGAAAAAATGGTAGGAATTATTTTAACAAATGTTTGTAATGTGTTAATTTGTGAAGAGGTACTACTCATATCCATGGTGTTACACTATAACTCGCAAGGGGAACCCTAGGGGGAATGATCAATCAACAAAACAAAATTTTTCAAATAGAAATATTAGGAATGTTGTAAATTAAAGAGGGAATGTAAAAATGTATGACATAGGCATCTGTGAAAAAACCTTATGAAACATGAGACATACTAGGTATAGAAGAGAGACGCTAAGAGTCTAAAGACCATCAAAATACAAAAGATACCTACACACAATGAGTGCAAAGTTGTATAGGCAAATATGTGAGATAATAATATCAACTCTTGATAGTTATGAACAAATAAATTAAAATGGACCTACCTTCCCAAAGCATGTTCCCCAATCCTCAGGACCTCTTACAGTGATGTCGGGTCTACCATGAAGATTGGGTACTTATGTGAGAAATTAGGTGGCACTAAAATATTTTTTTGTTCTCCTTTCTTAATATACTATCGTATTGTACCCTAATGGACCTTGAATCTATCATGAGTCCAATTATGGAGTTTAAGATTCGATTTGAAAAAGGAAATCCTTTATGAATCATAACTTTTAGTGTTATTTAATTTTTGAAATTTGTATGTTACCTTTTGTATCATTTCCTTTTGTTGAAATGATTTTCCTTTTAACTTTTATGGATTTTATGATTACTCCCCCATACAAATTTTAATAACCAACATTAGTGATAAAAGTGATACACATGATTGATCTTTAGGCTTTGGTTAAAGCAAGATAAGTATCCAAATATATGATTGACTAAACACTTAGGCTTACTTAGGAACCCGTATTTAATTTCAAGTTTCAATTGTATGTATGATTAGTATGCAAAAGGAAAGAAAGGAATAAAGTGAGATCCAAAGTAGATCGATAGAATAGGATTAAAATGAGATGCCTTATTTAATAACTAATCACATGGTAAATAAATATTTACTAAGGGGAAAAACGCTGGTATAAACAAGTTACAATAATGATTATATGATTTGTTGAGATAAGGAAAAAAATAATCATTAGAAAAGAAAAAAATATTCATGAAAGAAATGAGCTTATTAATATAAGCATGAAATCATGGAAATAAATAAAATAAGTCATAAGAAAAGATGAAAATAAATGAAACCATATACAACACTTAAAACATAATATAAATGTCCATGTGAAATAAATAGGTGAAACCAAAATTAAAACATATTCAAATGATATAATATATATAATTGGATCACAAGTCCAATCCAAAATCATAATGAAGAATAGATTGAAATAACACCATGACATGTTCATAAATACTGATAAATTTATCCAAAAATGTTATCCATGACATCAAAAATATCTCTATGAATCTAGATCCTAATGGCAACTACAATCTCATCTATCCTTATGGAAATCTATGCAAATACCTCTATTTGAATCTTCTCAATAGAAAATGTAGGCATAGATGAAGTATCATGCTCATGAAGGATCTTGTGGGTAGAAAATTAAAGAAGGAGAATGGATGTCAGAATAATAATGACGTCTATAAGATAAAAAGGTGGCATTATCTGTGGAGAAGGAGCCACATATGGGGAAGGAATCACAAATGGGGAAGAAGCCATAGGTGAAGGAGGAGGATACTTCTTATGTTGGAGACCTATGGAATGAGTAATAATGGATGCTTTAATCATCAAAAGGTGATCATGAAGGTGTTACTTGAGAATGTAATAATGATCAATATGATGGGTATAACACTAGTGTCAAAGATAATATACCTCCCCATATTTAAGGATATACTCAGGTAGCAATTTGGGAGGAGGTATAGCCTTGTCTTTAGGATGAGCAAGGGAGGGATGCAATGTGTCAATATATTACTAAATATTTTTACAATGAGTGGATAATTATTATTTGTCCCATGGAAGAAAAAAATATGCTTGTTAGTATACTTTTGGGGTTTACTAATGGAAGACATAGAAGGTAAAGTTAGGTAAGGTTGATATAATTGGTATTATCTAGTCCAATGATCAATGACTTTTTAAATATCATAATAAGTTTTATCAACCCATTGGGTGGGCATGGGATCAAGTTGTAGTAAAGCAAGAAGTCCATTGCTAAGTGATGATAGTGTTGGTGTAGAAACTTGGCTAGGATCATCTAAAGGTAAATTAAGATCAGAAATAAGATGAGGTTTAGCTAAAGGTAGAGTAGGAGTAGGAATTGAACTAGACTCAGCTGAGGGTGAGGCTAGATACATAGAAAGCTTAAGAGAAGTAGCTAACATCTCTAAGGGAAGTAAACTAGAAGGATCCCAATATCTACAAAAATAGTAAGGACCGATCATGGCATGATCTATTATTATGCTTCTAAGAGGCGCTGTTAAAACTAGAGTTGTACCATGAAATTATTCCATCTTTATCCTATGAAAATAAGGAAGAATACTATAATTAGGATTTATGAAATAAAGAATACTATAAGATAAATAGAAAGACTAAAATAAGTAAGTATGATATAAAAGAATCTTGGAATCTCTATCTTGGATAATTTTTCCTAAAATTGGATTGTCTAAAGCATATCTATCATCATAATTAGGTGTACACACATTGATGGTATAGGTAAGTATGGTATTTTCATTGGAGGTCACATGATCAATATAGTGTCTAGTCTTGGTTAAGACCATAGGTATATCATCAATAAGATGATGACAGGAGTGAGGCTTTAAGGATAGTGAAATCTTAGAGATGAGATGAGGTGATAGATCAAAATTTTTGATCTTGAGGTTAATCTCATTTGGCTCATCATCATCAAAATCTATGAGGTTAGGTGGTATGTTCTCAATGAGTTTGGATTGAACATTATAACCTTAGATAAAATTGATAGGATAATCAAAATGTTGAGATTCCCTAAATGGAATATTAGGCAATACTTTAAGTGTAGGAATTTTAAAGATACCACATTCTTGGAATTGCTAAAAAATCTAAGGGTTTGTGTCTCCATGAATATTTTAAATTTGTAAATAGCACCATTATGGGGTAATTTGATGCATTGTAATGTATATGAGGTGACATCCTCATATAATGATTCCAAGGTCTAGCAATAAATATGTTATAATAGAGTGGAAAGTTAAAGATCATAAATTTCATGTAGATCATAATAAGAGGCCACGTGTAACCCAAAAGAGGCATTTTCCTTCTATTGTAACCTTGACATGTACTACATGTGGAATTGAGATTGCACCTAGAATATTAAATATTTTTAATTAAATCAAGGGAAAAAACACAAGTACCTAAACCCTCATCAATCAAAACATGTTTAACTTGAATATCACTAATTTAGATGTTAATAAATAGGGAAGGATCATCCATGTGAAGTAGAATCTCATCTAAAAGCATGGAAGTGATAGAAAAATTAAGAGAAAGAGAAGTGCCCATTATTTCATGAACATGTAGGGATATATTTTCATATTGTTTTTAGTATACTATATTTAGACCCAGATAATTTATCTTCACATCCTACTATTGGAGGATGAGGGATGTTCATTTCAAATAAAAATTGCATCAAATGGTTGTGATGATAGGGGAAGTTCACATTAGTTTTAGGAAAGGTATTTGAGATGGGAGATGCAACATTTATTCAATGTGGTCACATTCATCATAAATCATGGGGTAATTACTAGACAAAGGTGTATAATGTTGTAGGAGCTCATGGGAAGGAGGGTTGAAAGTGAAATCAAACTTGTGTTGGTAAGATGTAGTTATTTTAGTTAGAGTACAAATAGGTTGATTATGTTTAGATGGTGGGATAGTTGATTTAGGTATTTCTTGTGATTGGTTTGAGTAAATACTATTGTAAGGTTGGTGAATCTTATCTATGCATGTAGATATTGGGAGAATAATAAAGATAGTGTGAGAAGTATTGTCTAGTTGATATGTTGAAGGTGGTTCTTGGAAAGTTATAAGGTCCTATTTCCCCAACTCCATGAGATGAGATAGGGAAGAGTATTGAATGATGTAGAATATTTGAGGGGTTTGGTGCATGTGTGTTGGATTAAAATTAATAAAAGTAACTACCCTTTATATGTTAGACATATTTATCACATTTTATTCAATATTGAGGTCTATGATACTTTAAACATTATTAGTGGAAGGATCAGGCTTATCATTGTTATCTTGATGGTTAGAAAGAAGGTGTTTTTATATATCAAGATAAGCATTATCTTGATTTAAATATTTATTTTTGTTTTATGTTTCATGAGCTTTAAAGGCTATGTCATATGATTTTTGGCATTTATGAATGACTAATTCATGATCAAGTTCAGGCCAAGAAGGAAATCCACACACACACACACACACACACACACACACACACACACACACACACACACACACACACACACACACACACACACACACACACACACACACACACACACACACACATGCACACACACACATAATGTAATTGTTTACAAGTCTCATGAGAGTGGCCCCAACTTACATGAAACCATGAAAATGTATTTATATCATATCATGTTTTCATTAGATGAGTGGGGTTATCATCTCATGCTAGAGGACTTGGAAGAAACTTTTGAAGCTTAGATAAGGATAATGGTTTGTATATATTAATGTTGTTTTGTTGAGAAAATGTAGGATTAGAAACATTCTTTAGAGGGGGAAAATTCTCCATAGTGTTGTTAGAAGAGATGGTTTGAATGTTGTGAATAGTGCAATAAACATCAGTGACACCATCATTGGAATCATGATGGTTTTATTTTTTATGATCATGTGAGTTACCATGGTGGGTTGAGATGGTTCAAATTGGATCATGAGAAAATATTATCTCTTAGCTTGGTTAAGGGATTCTTCCAACTATCTTGGAGAGAGGGTCCTAACCCGATATTACAACTCGAGGTAGAGAGCATTAGTGAATATTTGAAAGTGGTTATCATATGCCATTTTATTCTCACATTTATTAGACAAGTTATTCCATATTTTAATGAAATCTTATGTCATTACAATTTTAAGTTGCTTACAATTTATGAAATAAGCTAAGGTATTTTCCAAGGAGATCACTAGTTTGAAACTCTTGTACTACGGAGTTAACCAAATATTCTAAGCTAGTGATGTAATGAATTTTTAATTGATTATACCAATCTAAAGCATCTATTAAGAGTGTTTTAGCTAATATATTGGGAGCATCAAAGGTATTAAGTTTGACCCAATCTTTATATAGCCAAATGTTTGGAAATGTAATGTGGGTCAATGTACCCATTATACATAATGGTAGGTGTGATGCCTCCTATGTTGTTATTGGAAATTTTAGGTACAAGAGGCTCATTTTGTAAATGTTTGATCATTTTATTAATAAGGGGTGGTTGAGGAATTAGGTTACCATGGGAATCCATAAGTGGGGGTGGGGAAGGCGAGGGGGTCATTTGGATTCTATGCTCCTCATGAAACCTATTGGGGTTGATTTTGAAGATGAATGAGATGGGTTTGCATCTAAATCATTTGATTTACGTTATTGGTTTGAATTTTTTTCATTTGATTGAGTGCTTATAATAAAATTTGATGAGTTTGGGAAATATTTTGAATAGTGTGTGCATCATACAAATCATTAATATTGGTAATATGGCTTGGTTTACACTATGATTAGTACTATGTGCCACACTAGTGGAATGAGAAGTATTGGTAGAAAAGGAAACACTAGTATAATGATTAACATTTATAGTAAAAGTTTCAATATTGGAATGGTTAGCATTAGAATAAAAATAAGAACTAGTAATATGATTAACATTTGTAGAAAAGGATGCACTAGTGGAACAGTTAAGGAGGAAGGTCTTTGGAAAATTACCACTAGAGGTTGAACCTACCATGTTAGTGGAGATACTTGGCATGTAGGTTGAATATGTCATAGAATAAAAAGTCATGGTGTAGAAAGGAGTGAAAATAGAATGAAAAGGTTGAGAAGAAAATAAAATGTCTCCCCCAAATAATTTAGATAAGGTAGGGGAGGGTGAAAGAGGTTCTTTTACTTGAAAACCTATCATAAGATTATAGATAGTTTAAGGGTCATTTCCTCTATGTTGAATAAAATATTTAATTAAAAAGAGTATTCTAGGTGTGTACTTTGATTCACATTCATATTATAAGGAGAATAAAGGATTGTGAACTAAGGATGAATTAGGAGGAGTCCCATAATTGGTAGTGTGAATGGCAACATGAACATTGATTTCATCTAGAGTGGAAGTAACAATTTTTTTTTGGGAAACCTATTGGGATGGATAAGACTCATCATGTTGGTTGGATTCAAATCTCAGTTATCCTCAAATAATAAATTCATGGTGATAAAATTAGGCTAAAGAGTTGATGAAAATAAAAATTAGGAAATAGTATACAAAATCAAACTAATATACTTTGTTTTATAAAAATAGGGAATAAAACAAAGTAAAATGAGACATAGTCATGTAGGTGAACTATGTATTGCTAAAGGGGAAATAGGGAAACAAAATATAAGACATAATTGGACAAGTTGACTATGTGATTCTTAGATAAGAGAATGAACAAAATGATAAAGAGACATAATTAGATAGGTCAAATATGTACTATAGGCAAATATTTTGAACAATATGTAAGAGATTGTGTAAATAAAGATGTCAATATTCTAAAGATAGAAAGGTTTTGAAAAATTATATCTAATTAAATGAAATGACCAAATAATCAATTAGATCAATGTGATTGATCCAATTTAAAACACACAACACAAACATTGCATCAATTTTGGCTAATGCAAGTTTTTGCAATAAAAAATAAAATGATCAAAGAACAAGAAACAATGGGAAAGTAAATGATAAATAATTGGTCATTCCTAAGTGTTATTAAGTTATAATAAAATATAAATATAATGTGTTTAGACATTGGCTATAATAAGGAACTAGAAGGCACTATAAGCATGGTTTCAGGAAGTTTAGGCTAAAAGGGATAGGTATTGATGATGGTACTAGTTTTGTATTGGGGCCTACCTCATTACTTCACAATCTCATAGCAATAAGGGTGTCATTTTCTTTGCCAATATATACCATCAACCAAGTGTTTATAATTTTCCATAAAACCAAGTTAGCTTCCTCCTTGGTGTGAAATCCAAGTAAGTAGACCTTATAAAGATAAATGTTTAATGTTTTTTATGTGTAAATTGATTTGGAAGTGTGTGAAAAAGATAAAAAAATATGCGACTAAATTAGTAATTTGAAAAACCACCTAATTAATCTATGTTTGTTACTCTAATAATGAAATTAATTAAAAGGAAATATGAATTAACTACTAGTAAAAGAGGTTAATTCCTTGATTATGAAAATTTTAGAATTAGTTCATGTGATATTTGTATGCAAATAGTGTATAATAGAGTTGATTGGGTTGTTACTATTCTAGGGAAATAAGATTTGGATTAACACAGTCAAACAGGTTAACTATGTATTTTGAATAGAAATAGAATATATAATTATGTTGAGCTAGTCAAACCAATGGGCTATAGGGCTACAATTTTATAGACTACCAACTTGTGAAAAATAATACTAAAAAATAAAAATTGAAATGATAGAAAAGGTAAGAGTGAACCTTATTGGGATTGAAGATGTTTAAGTTGTAAATTTGTTGTTGCAATTCTCAAGTGCTAATTCAAAAATTATGATAACAAAGTCAACTAGTTTTATAGAGTTTTCAAAACCTATACATTGAAAAAGAAGTTATGAATAAATTTGACTAGCTTAACTATGTGTGCAAACCTGTATGCTAAAAAAGGAGAATTATGAACAGAGTTGATTTGATTCAATAGGTATGTAAATATGGTACACGAGAATAATATTATGCCGAGTTGATTGATCTAGTCACCTATATTTGGAGAAGACCTACACATCTAAAACAAAGTCTTTTTAGAGTGATTGTGTGTTAAAATTGCACATATACTATTATAACTATACTAATAGGTTTGATAAATTACTAAAAAATATAAATATATAATATGATGATAAAATGAAAGTGTGAAATAAAACTACAAGAGTTTGATTCACATCAGGTTGACTAGAATGTATATAAAGGGAAATGTAACTGATCTATTAATCAATCGTAGCTTAGATAAGATAAATCCTACTTTCACTTCTAAATTTTGATACATTAGATATTCATGGTCATGATCAAGATGGATTCACTAGACCTAACCAATGGATATCTTACCACAATAACATCACTAGAGAGGCTTCCAAAGCCTCTAGTCAAGTAACACTATGCAATAACCCTAGGTAGGTCCTATATATTTATATTCACAAAGAAACTAACAAGTAAAGTAAAATATAATCTAGTGATCACCAAATCTTATGGCACAAAGTAGTTTTAATAACATAAAAAGTAAACATGCATAAGATAACCCTAAGTAATTTATGTATAGGTAAAACCCTAATACATGGGAGATAAGTACAAATGAAAATCTATCTACTCTTATAAAGGAGGAACAAAGTTAGGAATAATCACCTTTGAATATGAACCCATCGAGCCTCAATCTTTCCCTTAGCCAAGGTGATTCATAAGAGGTTGTTGTGGTATGTAAGGATAATAAGGATAAGTCATCTCTAGGCTACATGACTTATTTATAGATCCAAAAGACTTATCCACAAGACAAGATCTATATCTCCAAATAAATTATTAAAACCCTCAGCTATGATCCTCAAGTAGAATGGTAGATAAGTACATGCACATATTATTATTATTATTATTATTAATATTATTATAAAGGGAAGAAATGGATGTGTATATATAATTGAATCTAACCCTAAACCTTTATAAAATTTCATCTGATAGGGTCAATCTAATCTATTGTGTATCATTAATTGATAATAATAAGTTATATCTTGATGTAGGTTATCCAGAGCCAATCCAGACCCTAAAATGATCTTAACAATTAAGATATAGGGTTGGTTCAGGATGACAGTGTAATATAAACTTAAAAAATGGTTTTAGGCTTAGGTAGGTGTTGATGAAGATGGTGAAATGCTTAGAGGAGTGTGTAAGAGAGGAGGAAAGTCTTAAGAAAGTACAAGGAGAAGGTTGTGTAGATGTCAAGTGGTGGTATAGGGGACAACAATCTTGAGAAGAACCAATGGTTTGCCCACCCCTTTTTGCTACACCCTTTAAGGCATACACTCAAAGAGATTGAGACTTGATAATTTATTATAAGAGAAAGCATTATTAATTGATAAAGTTTGAAAATATTATGTGTATACATTTCCTTCTCATCATTTATTTCATGGTCATCTTTGGGTTTTATAATTGTATTTATTTTGTATACACTGACAAGGTGATCAAAGTCACTTTCCTCCTCATTTGGCCATAGTTCATCTAACCATGTTTCTCCCATTCTTATTTGTAAAGAAAAATGGGCTACTAGATCATTTCCTTTGAATGTAACAATCCTCCTTAAAGAAGAGTGGCGCAGATAAATTGAAGCCATGATTTTATGGGCCTTATGAGATTCTGAGATGGATTGGAGAGGTTGCATATGAGTTGGAGTTACCTGAGCATAACAGGATCCATAATGTTTTCCATGTATCTTGCCTCAAAAGGGCACTTGGACAACATATTGAGCCATCTACTAAGTTTCCACCATTGGACAAGGAGGGAAAATTGATTCTAGTTCTAGGATCAATTATTGAGGTGCGAAAGAAGAAGCTCAAGAACTGAGTCATCACAGAGTATTTGGTGCAGTGGAAGGATTTGCCATTTGTCATGTCCCCTTCTAGTTGACATCTCTTAGAGATGATGATTAGCCTATTATGTGACCCTCATAGGCTGATAGGATGGATAGAGGGTCATGATGGATCTTGGCTTGGCTTTGACTGTCAAAATTTTTCCAGTTGGCTTTCGTTTGGGCTCTTTCAGACACTGTTTGCTTGAGTTGCTATTTTTTAGGGATATTTGGCACTCAATGGAGCACCCTTGCTATGGTTTGGTCATGTGTGGAATCAATCCCTTATTTTCCAGCTTCAGACGGTTCGAGAATCAGATATGTTTTGAGGGAGATATTAATATTTAATTGATTTAATTAAATATTAATTATTTGGAGCTATATTATAAAGTTATAATATTTAATATTGTAACTTAAGGGTTGACTTAAGGGGGCGACCATCATGAAGGGGGAATTTTCAATTATATCTTATAATAAAAAATGTGATTTTTAAAACTATGAAAAAGAATTTAAAAGTCTAAATTTTTTTAATGAAACCCTAATTAGGGGAAATCACACTTTTTGAAGATTATAAGGGTTTTTCATTGGGAATCATGTCATTCATGATTGAATTCAATTTTTGCTAAGTATTTTATTTGAAGATAGAGCCAAGGGTTCCAGTATTCAATTTACATTGGAGAACATGTAATCTTCAACGTGTGCAATTCAGAGGTTGTGAAATACCAGTTGATCTATTGCCAAGGAGAGATAATTTCCTACATAGGTTATCACAGAGCTTCACAGAGGTTTATATCATCAGGGTTTTGATCTACAAACCATCCAAAAGGAGATCATAAATATTGGTTCTTCTTATTTAATATTTGGCGCTTAGCTTTTAGGCCATATAGTATTTATTACTGCTATACATAGTCCGTACAATTTTGTACCAAGCTGTACCATCACCAAAAAATGGCATATTTTTCTTTTGGGGAAAAATGCCATCTATTTGACCAGTCTACTAATTCCAGTTAGGGTGCCTATATATCTATTATCATTCTAGATCATTAGAAGGAGTGAAAAAGGGTTATTTATTGTAGCTGTACTAGATCTAGGGCATTTTTAGATTACAACAAATCAAGTTTTTGAACAATATTTTTATATTATTTCGTATGCATGCCAGAGATCTTCTATTGTAATCATCTGAAATGAATAATAAGATCATAGATTAGCCAGTTACAAGGTTTACTATTTAAATATTTATTTATTTTAATTTATACAAATTTTTCCTTGCAAAATTGCATTCTTCTTTCATTCATGCAAAAAACACCCAAAAAAATCAAAATACACAAAATAGTCCAAAAAAACACAATTTTTAGTAATCAGGGAAGCAAGGGTTTCTATAGTGATATTAGAGCTAAATTCTACCATCTTGAGGGTTTAGCAATCTTATGTAGCCAAAAGAGTTAGGACCACACATGTATTACACACACTGGAGAGCCTTGCTAGAAGGCGACTAGGGTTTAGAACAATAGCCAGTCATCATGAGTGACAAGCATAAGGGTAGCCTACCCAGGGGCCATAAGAATAATGAGGATCAGGACACTAGAGACTTCTTCCATGTTATGGTTATAGGATAGCAATAGATGGTGCAGGCATTATAAGCACTTACTATTATGGTAGAAAGGATGAACCCACTTGTTAGATAGAATGGGGAACAAGGAGATAATAGGAGTGTAATAGTTAATCAGAGACCACAACTGACCCATTCCAGAATAGCTGATAGGCCTACACATCCTCATTTGTTTAGAAGGAACCAAAAGAAGCTCTAGTAGAGGAGGCAGTAGGAGACCCCATATTTATAGATACACTCATGGTTGCAAATGAGTGGGAATTATTAGCTCCTCAGGTTTGGGAGAGGATGTCCTTTGATCGTTTTGTAAATTAGAGGAGAGAGAATTACAAGTCACTTAGACAGGATAGGAGGCCTAGAGGTTAGCTTAGTGAGCTGAAGGCTACAGGAAAGCTTTCTTTGACTATTTTTGATGGGAGTGGTAAGATGATAGCTCATGCTTGGATTCATAAGCTTGACACATTTTTGGCATTAAGGCCAATGATAGAGATAAAAGCTATCAAATATGCCACTTTGCACTTGAAGGGAGTAATACATGATTGGTGGTATCATGGTATGGTAACACTTTAGCATAATCAGGTGATAGAGTACCAGGACTTCATGGATAGGTTGGTTGAGAGGCTTGACAAGAAAGATCCAGAGGTTTACTTTCAAGATTTGGCATAATTGAAACAAATAGGTAACTTCGAATCCTTCATTGGGGAGTTTTAACGGTCGGCAGTCATGGTGCCAAACATTTCAGAGTGTAGATTGATAGTTCTTTTCATTGAGGGCCTATCTGAACCATTGAGAGGTTGGATCAAAGCCTTTGATCCTCCTTCATTACAGGAAGCTATGAAGAAGGTGTGTGGTAGGGAGTTGGCAGCCCCTAGCAGTAAATTTAACTCCAGAGGTACTTCATTCAGGGACAATAAGGGCTTCAACAAAAATAGAGAGAAATCAGATTTTAACAAAGATAAATCAGATTTTAAGAATGATTCAAAGGGCACATCAGTAGCACCACCTTTGGATCAAGAGGCTCTTAACGATCTATGTAGGAAGAAGCTTTGCTTCTACTGCAAAGGTCCCTATGATGCCAATCACGATTGTCCCTTGAGGCCTAAGGGCAAGGCAAATCAAGTGATGTGGGCTTATTATGAGGATTCAAAATCAGAAAATTTTGAACAATAGGAGAGTTCTGAGGAGTCAGAGTTAGAGGCTTTAGAGCCTAAGGCAGAGGTAGAGTCAGAGCTTTAGATTCAAGAGGCATGTCTATCTAGCATTCAACATGAGGGTTCATTCAGACTCCATGGAGTTTTGGTAGGATAGAGGGTCATAACCCTTCTTGACACAAGGGCCACACATAATTTTATTAATGCTAGATTTGTGGAGAAGCGTGGAATGATTACCAAGGAGTTTGACGGCATTAGAGTTAAGGTGGCTGATGGTTACACTCTTAGGTGTGAGCGGATGATTAGAGATCTTCCCTTGCACTTGAACAACTATGAGTTCAAGGTTGATTATTACATGGTGAAGATGGGGGATATCAATTTAGTATTGGGAATGAAGTGGCTTCATTCCCTTGAGGAAGTAACTCTTCATCTCAAGGACATGGAAATTCATTTTGATGTTGATGGGAAGACACATATTCTGAAGGCAATACGAGACAACAACATCAAAAATATTTCTTTTCATCAGATGGAGAGGCTCATGCAACATGACATGGTAGAGTGGGTTGCCGAGTGCACATTGGCACCAATACAGGAGGGACAACAAAAGATTGAGTATCATCCTGACATTCAGTAGTTGAGAGTCAAGCATGATAAGGTATTCAGTGATATTCCACCAGGGAGACCTCCAGACAAGGGCATTGAGCACATTATTGAGCTTGAGGAGGGCACTAAGCCCATTATGATTACTCCTTATTAGCATCTTAAGTGGTTGAAATATGAGATTGAGAAAATAATCAAGGAGTTACTTGTTATGGGTCACACTCTACCTAGCAAATCACCATTCGCTTCTTCAGTTGTTCTAGTGAAGAAGAAGGATGGCACCCTATGTATGTGCATAGACTATAGAGTCTTAAATAAGAGGACTATTAAAAATAGATATCCAATACCTCATATTGATGAGCTTATTGATGAGCTCCATGGTGCATGCTACTTCACAAAGATAGACTTAAGGCCAGGATATCATTAGATCAGGGTCCATGAACAGGACATTGAGAAGACTACTTTCCATTGTCATTATGGACACTATGAGTTTATGGTGATGCCATTTGGGATCACTAATGCACTAGAGACATTTCAATCCACCATGAATAGAGTCTTCCATTCACTATTGAGGATATTTGTACTTGTTTTCTTTGATGACATTCTTATATACAGCAGAACCTGGCAGGGGCATTTGGCTCATTTGGAGACCATGGTCAATATTTTGGAGAGGGAGTCCTTGTATGCCAAGGAGTCAAAATATGATTTGGGGATGACTGAATTATTATAATTAGGTCATATTATTAGTGTAGAGGGAGTTCGGATGGATCTTGAGAAGATCTGTGTTATCATAGACTGGCCTATTCTAGTGAATCTTACATAGTTGCAAGGATTTCTAGGTTTGTGTGGATTTTATCATAGATTCGTGAATGGTTTCACATCATGCAGCCCCTATGACATATTTGTTGAGAAAAGGTGCATTTTGTTGGACTCCTGAGGCACAGGAGTGTTTCATGAGGTTTAAGGAGTTGATGACTACGTGCCCAGTGTTGGCACTACCAAATTTTTTGAAGCCTTTTGAGCTTTAGTGCGATGCTTTAGGTGAGGGCATTGGAGTGGTGCTTATGTAGGACAAGCACCGTATAGTATATGAGAGCCATAAACTTAGGGGATTAGAGAGGCTATATAGCATTTATGATAAGGAGATGCTCATTATAATGCATGCCTTGGCAAAATTTAGGCAATATCTTGTTGGCAGCAAATTTTGCATCAAAACTAACCACAACAGCTTGAGGCATTTCTTGGGGCAGCGAGATCTCAATGATCGTCAGTAAAAGTGGGTGAGAAAATTATAGGTATATGACTTTGACATCTCTTTCATCAAGGGCACCCAGAATGTAGTGGCTGACACTCTCTCACGTAGGCCTTATTTGAGTAATATGGTTCACATTATAGAGGATTGGAGACATGATTATGGCAGAGTATGCCAAGGATTCATGGGCATCCAACATTGTTGAGGGATTGATGATTGATACCATATATATGCTTGTGAATGACTTGATCATTTATAAGAATAGGGTTTATTTGATCCTAGGATCAGAGGTGAAGAACATTATCATGCGAGCCTTTCATGATGTACCTACTGTAGGACATCTCAGGTATTTCAAAACCTATAGACTGATTTGGGAGAGATTCACATGGAAAGGACTTAAGGGAGATGTTCTTTAGTATGTGCATGAGTGCCCTATTTGTCAGTAGAATAAGCAGGAGAACATGTACCTGGTAAGATTACTGCAGCCACTTCTGATTCTTGACAGGAATTGGGAATGCTTGTCAATGGATTTCATTATGGGTTTGCCTAAAGCCCAAGGATGGGATTGCATATATGTAGTCTTGGATCAGTTAATGAAGTATGCCCACTTCTTTCCAATTACCACCACTTACACAGCTACATAGGTAGCAGAGGTCTTCTTCCGAGAGGTATTTAGACTACATGGGTTGCCTCAGAGCATAGTGACCTATAGGGATAGTCAGTTCTTGAGTCACTTCAATGTACCATTAAAATCAATGAGCCATTCTAATTTTAACAAAGCTGAGTATCATGTACATATGAACCACTCCAAATACATAATTTTATTTTCTCCCCAATAATTTAACTTGAACATATTTTGAGGTTCTAATTTGTGTGTGTGGTGTGCTATCATCCATCATAATATCATGGATTATATTATGAAGTTTTGGTTTACTAAGTAACTCACATGTACTACACGTTAAGACATTTTTATCATCACCAATATCCAACAATGTCTTTCTTACCTCATGACCATCTATTTTGATATTAAGTAAAATTGAAGTCTACATCCACTTTATGTTCATTTTAAATGCATTATTTTTAATTTTCATTATTTTTTCTCAATCCTCTGTACTCTATGTTCTCATCATTGCTTATTTTAGTATTTACCTAATTGTGTTAATTTAGACACCAAATATTAACTTTTAATTAATTTAATCATTCATTTTAAATACACGATGTCATCATCATCAAAATAGGTCCATTTTAGTTGATCCTTGTCTTGTTTTTCTTGTATGATTTTTTACTTTTCTCCACTATGAAGTCATGCTCATGTATATTGGTTTTTTCCATATTGGTATGTTTTATTGATTCATCTTTTGAATCAATAGCTAACTCTTTTCCTTTATATTATGTACTAACTCATATGCTTATGTTAGAGGATAGTATCTAGGTTTTTAATGTGAGGTATTCCATTGGTAAATGCCAAATTAGTTTCGTCGATTATATCATTTATTTTTAACATTATTTCTTCTCTTTATTTCTTTTGCATCTCTTTCTTACTCTTTGAATTAATTTTATCATCTTCTATATATTTATCTAAAATTCACTTATCTTCCTACTAATATATCCTTGTTTATTAATTAACTAATTTTTAACTTGATTTTTATCTTATTATTATCCTACATCTTATTTAACCTCCCCCAACCATTTAGACTAGGTATTTTGATTAGTCACATCTCTTTAGGTTCCTCCTTTCAACATGTCATCTCTTTTCAAGGAGCCTATAATATTTTTTTGTGTTTGTTTTATGATTTGTCTACATAATATATAAAATAATTTCCTTTAGAATTTTTTTCTCAAGTACTTTTCTATCAACATTGATGAGAAACTTTACTATATACAAATTTCCAAGATAAAACAAGGAACCAATGAACCTATTAGTGATTATGTGCTTTGTTATAATACCATGTTGGATAAAATGACTAATTTACTTGTATCAAATGAGTTAAAATACATAATCAAACAAAATTTTCTTTCACTTTTACTTGATTCAATACTTTATAATAAATTTAAATCATTTGAAGATCTTTGTCATATTATTAGAGATAAAGAGGTTAAAGTTATCAATTTGAACAAGATTAAGTAAAAATTTTCACCTAATAAGGGTATAAAATAAATTAAGATCAAACCATATTATTCATCCAAGGCACAAGATACTAAATTAGAAGAAAAGACACAATTCAATGTTATTTCTTAACCTGACACTAAATTTGTTTTGTCAAATCAAATGTGAAGGTAATTTTGTAGATTACCACAACCACCTTATAAATTTATATAAAATTTAAATGAGTGTCACTTAATAACATTGTATCCTCCATATGAAGTTGGAATTAATAAATTAAAAAAAATTCTTTGATAACAATGCATTTTGTGATTATCATTGACGTAATGGTCATTCTAAAAACAAGTGTTTTAAGATCAAACATCTATTTTAGGATATTATTGACAATAATTATATAAAGTTAGATGACCCTATAGAGGAAATAAATCCTCCAAAAATTGACAATGCTAAGATTAAAAAATTTAGTGATCCATTTCCTAATCATGATATAAATAAAAACACTTCAAATATGCACCATGCATAGAATGCTTACCCACATCTTACATCATATGAACACCCTTTAGATGTTATTATTGGTATAATTACTCTAAATTTTATATCATGTCTTAGGATGAATTTTGATGATAGTGAAATAATTGATGATGATAATTATTTTCATGTTTTGGTAATTAAAGATCACATTGATCAATAATGTATTCATAATTTACTTACTAATAATGGATCAATTAAAAGTTCATGAAAAATTACATTGCTTGATTAATTAAGCTAAACACAATGTGACATATAAACACCTACCAAAAACATTATGATTGTTAATGGAAAGAAACAATCTAATGTTCTAAGTACACATAGTGTATTTGAAACATTGGACAACATTTCAAAAAACATGATGAATCCATAAAAATATTTATAAAATCACCTACATCATGAAAACTTAAAAAATATCAAGCAATAAGCCATTTTGGGCCATATTATGTTATCTCTTAAAGTGGGACCTATATGCACATGAATGACATAATCTAAATTATGCACTTGACTCCTAGAGGTCTAGTTAAGGCAACTGACATAATGGATGGGTTATGGTTTTGGTTCATTGTTAAGTGGAATGGGATTTTGGATAGGTAGTGGTAATGGTTTCTCATGAAGGAACTAAAACACTTTAGCAACATCCCAATGATCATTAAGAGTGCCAAGTTATGATAAAATGGAGCTCCAAGGTTTTGTTGAGGTCAACATACACCCATTTATGAAAAATAAGGACCCTTATGATTACTTTGAACTTTAATCTGCACTTTACTAGAATATGAGGACCATCTATGCCTGATGAAATTAGCCCATTTATTCATGGTTTTAATTTTAACCTTACCTAATGTTGTTAACAGTTGAATTTCATGTCTTAAGATTGTAGGTTTTAGGAAGCTCTTATATAGATCATGCTAAGATTTTCATGGATTGCCTCTATTCAAGATTTTGATAGCCTTTGGTCTGTAAAATATTACAAATTGGATTTGATTCATAAAACCCTATTTCACCAAACCCTAGTTTAGACCATTAGATCAAATTCAAATTTTGGTAGGAATAGATTTGGCAGGAATGTTTTAAAGCAATTATGGACTTAAACCTATTTTTATGCCAAGGCTTGGTCATGTTTTTTTACACAACCAAGCCTTAGGTTAAAAATCATATTTCATCCCCTTTTATTTTCCCCATATATTCCCTATGTTTTAGTGTGGTCTAATGTTTATGTTTGCAGGGTCTTTTATTTTAGCATGGTCCCCTTTATTATATGCTTAGCCTAAAGTCTTAACCCTAAGGCCCCATTCTTATTTATCAACATGAACAAGACCTTAATCTTAAATCCTTAGCCTATGTCCCTATATTTACCCATGTCCTAATGTAAGCCCCTTAATTCTTTTTAGATCTAATGGCTCTCACTTCCTCGCAAGGAATTAATATAATGGAGTGTAGGAAGCCTAATGAATATAAGCATTTGATCCATTAGACCAATCCTATAAGATCACTAGGATCATGATCAATGATCCACACTTAAGAAATATCAATGATCAAATAGCATGGGATTGTCATTAAGGTTTAAAGGGCCCTTTTTATCAAATATAAACTTAGCCTAAGTTTTACCCTAAAGTCTCATTGTATTTATCAGTAAAATGAAACCTTAGGATAAAACTTATGCTACATCTTCAATATACGAAAGGAACCAATCAAGTATAAGAATTCAAGTCAAGATCAATGATCCATAACTACTCTCATATAATTAATCCAACAAAGAAAATGTGGCACTAAAAATTCAAAAGCTTAAGATGGCATGTGGAGCTACCATGTGGTATTCTCACATTTGAGATTGATAACAAAGGGTCTTTCACATTAAATTGAACCAACCACGTGCATATACCTAGATTAATATCAATGGTCTATGCTTCATCATGAGGAATTGATCCAATATAGTGTATAAAATCCAAGGTCTATAGAACAAAAATATTTCATGAGTTTAACATTGATGTTCCCATGACCATAATTTGACATCCACAAGACTATCATTGACAACCATGGGATCATCAACTTTAAACCAATAAAAAATAATGATCCACTAACTTAAATTTGACATTCTCATGAATATCATTTGTTGTCCATGATGTTGTCATTGACATATACAAGTCCATCAAATTTAAACTAATTAATTATTTTCCTTAGTCATAGGGATATGCTTTAAAATATTACTAAAAGCTTATGTCTTACATTGAAAATTAATGGGACCCCTTGGAAGATTTTTAAACACTTAAGATCTTTGGACTTCAAATGGTAAAATGATCTTGTGGTCAAAATATTTACAGACATGATCTTAATCTAAGTCTATTTCCTAAGGTTCCAATTACATTTATTTAGATGCAACAAACCTTAGGCTAGAGACTTCTATTAAGTATTATTTCAAGAGGTCCTTGTGACATAAAACTTAGGTTAAAAATATTTATACCTAAGGTTTCATCATGTTTATTAATGCGATGAAACTCTAGGTTAAAATCTAACATTTGGTCCTCTTATTATTTGGCCCCTTTAGGTGTATTATAAGAACTTAGCATAAATATTTTAGCCTAAAGTATATGATGTGTTTAATAATGAAACATAAACCTTAGCCTAACCTATTTAACCTTGGGATATTTTATACATATTTTAAAAACTTATGATAAAAAACTTTAGTCTAAATTTTATGACGTGTTTATTAAAAATGAAGTAAACCTTAGCCTAAAGTATTTAACCCTAAGTCCCTTCCTTTATCGTAACACTAATTAAAGTTATTTCCATTTTACAAGATCAACAAATCTTGCTTCATCATGGAGATTGATCAGATAGAGAGAAAAGACCTGATGAATCCAAGGCATTTTATCCATCATACCAATCATGTACATTTACCTAGATTAAGATCAATGGTATGCACTTGTTTATGAGAGGATGATCAAATGAAGTGCATCTATCAAAGACTATTACATGAAACCTAAGGTGCCTATAGGATTGACATGTGGTGAGTACACATTCACTACATAGAATGTAAGACCTAGGAGGCCCACAGAGGTGCCAAGAGGCATAACCCTAGGGCACAACATAAATTAGCCAATGATTATCATGCCCTGTGATCATGATAAATGGCTTACATTGATCCATGAACAAGGATCTAATGGTAAAAAGGAAAATTTATATTTTTAAAATGTAATGGCTAGTCCCTTAGGGAATTTATGAAAAAATCTATGAAAGTTATCAAATGGATGCCACAAGGGCACCACATAAGCAGAAAATGACAAAATTGAAGATTTTGTGTGCTAAAAAAGGCAAAGGTATAAAGTCCTAGGTCTCAATCAAATCTAAGACATGAATGATCACAAGTTTGAATTACCATCACCATTAAATCTTTAGAATGATAATTCAATCTTGGATTAATCATAATCAAATCGAAAAGAGTTAAATTATGATCTAAGAAAGAACAAATTGACCCAACAGCTACTTGTAATTCATTGGTAAGTATTTGTAGCTTCCATAATCATGGCAGCTCATAAACAATAAAAAAGGGACAAAACTAAGTTATACTTGAACTTAGACAATTAGGGGAAAGTTTTTAAGGACACGAACCTAGGTACTAAAGCATTAAATAATGGGAATAGGAACTAGTTTGAACTCTTTTGGAACATTGATAAGATGCAAACCATTATAAGGGAAGAACATAATAATAAAACCATCTTATAGAGATATAATGACCTAGTCGATTTCTAGATGACTAGCCTCCATTATGTTGCCACCAATCCTAAGGTATTACACTGTATTGATATCCTTTCTCCTCTTTTTATTGATTGTAAAATTTAAAATGTTTGGATAGTGCATGACCAAAGTTTTAAGAAAGTAGAATACATTTCCCCTCTAGATTTTGAGAGTTGATATAAACTATGTAAGCCCTAGATAAACTTGTCAACTATTATAAAGTGGACTGGAGAGAATAATCTAAACACAATCTTAGCCCCATGGCTACTTACTAGGAATCAAGTAGTCTAGCTCCCCACAAGTAAAATACCAATTATCCAATTTAGGGAGGGGATTAGGATAAATATGACCTTATTGAATAGGTTATTCAGAGCCCCCTCCACCACACATAATCATAAAGTTTGGGTGTGCTATGTTTACCTCATGGTTGAGAAGGGACTCACTCCCCCATTGGGTGAGATGATTAATATTTACTTGAAGTCACAATTCACAACCATCAATAAGAAAATAATCAAACACTTTTACATGATGTCCTACTTGCTTGATGTCATATTAGCCACAACCAAGATCCCAAATATCAATAATTGGTCACATGATGGGAGACCTGCTATTTCCAATCATTTCTCCAAACTTCACATATTTAAATACAAACACAACATGTAGTTCATTTGTGATTGTGTTTATCCAACTCTAGTGGAGGCCATCATATGAATCCCCATGGGTAGGGTCAGCCCCATTGGTTAAGAATTATGTGGAATTGATAGGGGATATATGGTTTTATCATGACTATGTATTAATAAGGATAGAAGGGACTTTGACATAGCCCTTTAGGTTACCCATATATGTGTTAACCAAGCTAGTAAAACAAGAAGTGGCTTACCAACTTATTCATGGTATAGATATATTTTGTAAGGCAAAAATGAAAGGCCCCCCTCATCCCTTTCCTTTGATAATTAGCAAAAACTATGTTACAAAATTGGGAACATGTAAATGTTATTTCTAGAAATAGGGACTCATTCACCCTATTAAAAGATGATTTGGGGTAATGGGACCCTAATGGGATGGTCTTCAAGCATCTAAAGTCCAAAACCATAAACAAGGCATATGAGCACTAGCCCAATGTCCATGACCCATTCTACATCAAGGTCTCTAGTTTTTTAGAGGTATTAGCCAAATTAAAGAGGTATAACATTAAGTTGGAGGTTTTTTAGAGGAATTTGGAAAGAAAAACTAGAAGAGAGACCTAGGGAAGGATCATCTTTATCCCCACCAAAAATACCAGAGTCTCTTATAGAGTTATTAAATATGGTTGCTTTGGAACCTGATGAAATAGTAGAGGATGTACTTAAGGTGCTTTTTAAAGCCTATGGGTCAGAAGAAGAAGAGGAACAAATTGAGGAACCCCATGTCCAAGCTAAAGAATTTGAACAAGATAAGGAGAATGAATTTGATTTGTAACTAGTTCCAATAGCAATTTCACACAAGAGGAAAGATAAATAGCATTAGTCCTAATTGGGAGAAAGAAGCCCAAGTTAACATTCACCCACCCCATGAGTGAGGTTAACTTGATCAGTGATGAATACCCCATTCATGGACCCATTATCCTTAAATGGTTTGTTTATCGCAAGACACAAAATATTCCCACTTTATCCCATTCTTGAGCCTTGGTACAAACAATTCACATTGATGTCCATGAAGAAATCAAGCCATGGATATTGGCTTTGATGAAAGAGGAGGAAGAAATAAGAATACTTTCCACAATAGGATCAAGTGGCACATAAAAAAGCACTCTAAGATCTTTGAGTAGCACATAGGTGGAGACTCTTGAGCCTCCTAATATCATAGAGTCATCAACTAATGTGTATTTTAATCCTAAAATAGTAGTATTGGAAAGGGTGAAAACCAAGATGGCCATGGTTGGAGGTGAAGAATTTACCTTTCAAATAGTTGAGTCCTTTATTTTTCTAACCCCCATTTGAGGTTAGAAGCTTGGAGAGCATCCTATCTATGAAGAGGACATATAAATCTTAGATGATGCTCATTCAACTCAAATCAAAGTAGGAATCAAGGGCATGAAGTAAAAGATACATAACCTGGAGAAGGAAAAGGAGAATATAGTTCACACAAGCTATCTTATCAGTCCTTGAGTCAATAATAAAGATGTTTAAGGCATCCTTATTTGACATGTTTGAATCCTTGAAGTTAATGAAGCTAAGTAAAGATACATTGGACTAATAGAATGAAATAGCTAAATGATTGGTGGCCCAATGGTATGATATAGAGGATAAAATAAGGGATCTTATCAATATACTAATTAAGTATAATATTATTGGCTTGAAAAAACCATTAGCATGTCCCACTTGAATGAAATATTATGGATATTTTTTGATAAGATCTAAAGCTTAAGAGCTTGATTAAAGAGCTTAGATATACTTTTTTAGGATGACAAGGAACTAATAATAAGAATCAATTAAATCCTTGGTACTATGGTAGCCAATCCAACAAAGTCCAATGCCTTAGGCATCATTGATGATGAAGAATATAAGCATAGAGCCACTTTGGTGATGTAAGAAGTTAGGAGTAAAATTCAAGGCCAATACAGAGGTGATAATAGTCGAGTCTTGGGCATGATCTTCACTACTGAAGAGAAGATTGATGAAGCTAGAAGCATTAAGGAGGCTATGACTAGAAATGATAGGGACTTTAATGACTTGGTTAATCAAGAAGATGTTTATCTATTAAATATAATGATTGATATGGAGCTATTTAATGAGAAAAACCAAAGATATATGGATATTATCCAATATTAATAAGGGATCCCTTCATCCATGGGCCCACCAATTAGTTAATATTCTATTTTATGTAAAACATCTTAATATTTAAACATGGAATATTCATTTATAAAGGCATATGATAGTATGTTAGGATATTTACCTATAGGTCAGTCCATTTTGGAAAGAGAAATGTATTCTAAAACCATGAATAAGGATAGTTATCTTTATATTTATACATGTGTAATCTTATGATTGACTGATATACTACCTAAGTCTTATATAAAAGATAGTATTACCATTTTGTAAAGAGAGGGAGTTTTGAGCCAAAACTTGTATACTTATAAGAAATTAATATAAGTAACAAATACTTAAATGTTTTTTCAAGTTGTTTGTATCAATTGTTACATGTTTTCTCTCTCAATTGCTTATTCTAAGTCTTGAATTTGAATGGTTTTTACAAATTCTAAATGTGCATCTTTGATATAGGGTTGCTAAACCTTTAAATCAATTTTTAGTTCATACTTGTATTATTTTGTGTTTTCCTAAGATATTTGCTTGGTACATGGTGGGATTTGAGCATCTGTTACTTCACATCATATACTAGTTATATGAATGTTCATTTTAAATCAGAACATTGTTATAATGTTTGAGGCAAAGATAAATAATCACATACTTTGTTTCTCCCCTTCCTTTTGCTTATTTGTTTGATCAAATCACTTTAGTTTATATCTCATTGTAAATATTCATCTATATTATTTTTAGCATAGCACTTTAATCATAACTCACTAATATGAACATAGATACTTCAAATTTACATAAGGACCATGGTGGCTCGCAAACACCAATCAATATAAATTTGTGGAATGGTTTAATTTATTCTACCTCTATTTCACCATAGGTAAATAGATTACCAAAACATGTTACTCATGTCATGAATTCTCAAAATTCTAAAATGATAAGTGTTATTTAAACACTAAGAGCACCTATGATACACATAGAGGCCTCAACAAGATGAGCTCTATTAGTGATAGAAGGAGGGTCTGAATTTGTTGAATCTTTGATAGTCTTAATCTTTTTTTATCAAAGATTGGTGTTATATTTGCACTTTTGCATGATTCTTTGCTAAAAATCATAAACATCACTGATTTTTATGGTCTTTGACCCATATTTATGCTTTTTGTAGGCAAAGATCAAAGATCTTTGAGGTTAGATGCTTAATTCCAGTAAAGATAGCTTAAGATCTAAAAATCCATAGTATTTGAGGTTAAATAGCTTGTTTTGATCAAAGATTGGTATATCTTTCATAGATATGGGTTCATTTAGGCTTGGAATTGTAAATTTTAACCACATTTATGTAATTTGACACATCTTTTATCTAGCTTAGTTAAAATTTGGTGTGTGTTTTTGTTCTTTACATATATCTTTGCAAAATTAGCTTAATATGCAAATCTATGTCCCATCCTTTGTAAAGACTAGTTTGACACATCGTATCTCAAATAGGGTCCAAATTTCTCAAGCTAGAACTACCAAGCATTTGTACAAGATCACATTCAGAGATAAGAGAGTATCTACTTGAGTTGGAAGTCTATAGGAGATCCAGAAGAGATAAAGGTAGACATAGGTGTTCAAATTATTTTCCAACTTTACCACTCCAAGGTACTCTTGAATTCAACCTTTATTAAGGTATAGCCTATTTGTTAAGTTCTCATATCAACATACAAGGTGTAATTCATGTCCTCCCTCACAATACTGAAAATTATTTGCTAACTTTTCATCTTAGTGGTATTGTAACAATAAAAGAACATGTTAAATCATTTAAGGATGCATTAAGATTATTTAATTTAATTCATGATGATGTATCATGTAAGTTATTCCCTTTTAAATTTAAATATGCTACATATGAGTGGTTACTAAACCTTCTTGATGATTGCATCACCACTTGTGATGAGTTTAATAACATCTTCATTGACTAGTTTGGAAAAATAATCAACCCCTATGTCCTATATCCAAAATTTACCACCCTAAAAAGGGGTGTCGATAAACCTATAAGAGATTTAAATTCTACATTCCAAAAGATGTAAAATATAACCATTTAACCTTATAAACATGAACAAGCATTGGCCTTGGAAATCTATATAGATGCTCCTGATTCTATGACCTCAGTATTTATCAAGAGGGTTGTAGGTCCAATGAACACATTAGCTTTAGCTTATGTTGAGGCTATAATAATAAATGACCAAATGAAACCTCAAGGATGAATTTCCTAATCTATTCCTAATGAAAACCCACATATGCCTACCTTGAATGTCTTTCCCAATAATAACTAGAATGTGCCTATTCTTAACCAGATCCTAAATTTGAACCAATTGCCTCTAAGTCATGTTGTTCCTAACCTAAATTTGGGGTTAATAAACCACCATATTATCAATGGATTTAACACAAATGATCAAATGACCTTGGTACCATCCACTAGTTCCAATAGTAACCAAGTCCATAATTTAGAAACCCCCAAAAGTGAAAATGAGTCCATTCTAAAATGGTCTAAAAACTAAACAATAATTTCCTTAAATTGAAAAAATAAGTTGGTAATACTATAGAAAATTTTGGTAGGAAATTCTCTTTCCAAATATTTCATAGACCCAATAATAGGTTTAATAATGATAGTTTCCATAATAATAAGAATAGTGAACCATCTTCTGAAAAGAAGACCATGGATATTAATCTTATTGATATTAATTGCCTGATTATTATAGAGTCCATTGTACTGTTAATCATGGTGACATTGATTGCATTAAATTATGTAAATATTTTGAGGCATTTCAATAATATTTGGACACTTTTGAGGTAGTGCATAACAAATACAATGGTGTAGGTACTTTAGGATCCAAGCTTGCTGACTAGACCTTCATGGTGGAGACATTTGATCTCCCCTTCCAAGAAGACAATGAACTTGATGATGTTCTTGAAGAAGTTCATGCCTTTCAATAGTTATTGAAGAAGACATATCCTCTAAATAACAAATAATATAGGAAACATTTGAATACTTATACTCCTCCAAATAACTTTGGTACTCCTCTGGATACTAATTCAAACAATAATCTAGAGATTTCAAAGGGAATTACTCCTAAGCCTTGTGTTGATGCTTCAAATTCTTCTAATAGGACTGGTTATAATATTTTAGAGGATATGAATAAAATAAAAACAAATATTACTTTTCATGAATTAACACAAATCATAAAGAAAAAATATCTATTGGTGGAGTCCTTGTCCAAGAAATATAGTAAGATGTATAAAATTGATAACACTAATGTAGACATGTATAAAGCTAAAATAGATTCTCCCCCCTTCTTACTTATAGCCAGAATGTTTGGTAAAATCTTGCATAATTGTCTATTATATTTTGGTGCCTCTACAAATATTATGTCTATAGGTGTTTGTAAGCAACTTGGTTTGACCCCCATTAAGTTTGATAGGTTTTTCACCTAATTAGATAAGTCTAGGGTCAAAGTGATTGGAGAATTATTAAATGTCCACATGTAATTGGCTTCTAAGTTAAGGTTCCAATAATTTATACATATCCATAATGCATAAGGGAAAATTTTAAGTAAAGAATGGACAAAGGTTTAAAATGTATATATGTCCACATATTGTTCATACCTATGGTTGTCTTGGAAGGGAGTTCCCAACTAGATAAGATTTGAGATAAATCCAAGGATGAAATACATGATCACTGAGTATAATGTTGTGAATGAAAGGGTCAACATAATTGATTTTGATTTAGGATTTTTCACCCTAGAACTACCAAGGTGTGTGATCCTAAACCTTTTAAGGTTGTGCATGGGTTATGGAAGTTGTATTTTGATGGGGCTAAGTCTAAATCTAGATCTAGGGTAGGCTTTATTCTAACTAACCCTATTGGTAATAAATATCATGCTTAGACTTTAGTTTCTTTGTACCAATAACCTTGTAGAATATAAATTCCTCATCTTAGGTCTATAATTTTCTTAGGTCTATAATAATCAAAGAAGTCAAGATGTTATTAGATTCTATAATTGTATTTCCCATTAGGAACTTTACTTGGGTGGCTAATTTGGTGCCAGTTAGAAATAAATTGGTGAAATTAGACTATGTATTAACTTTAGAAATATAAATAAAGCATATAAAAAGGATAATTATCCTCTTCCCTCTCTTGACTAGATAATACAAATTGTTTTAGGTTTAGTTATGAGGTCTTTTCTTAATGGTTTTTTAGGGTACAACCAGGTGCTAGGAGACAAGGAGGATAAAATGAAGACAACATTCACAACTAAGTGGGGCACCTTTGCATATAAGAAAATGTTTTTTGGATTTATAAATGAAGGATCCACTTTTCAAAGGGCCATGTACCATGCATTACAAGGTCTGATTGGTAAGTGTATAATAATTTACATGGATGGTCTAACTATTTTTTGTATGAACAAGGAAGACCATTTCATCCATCTACAATAGGCATTTGAAAGGTGTAGAAGGTGTGGAATCTCCCTTAACCCTAAGAAGAGAATATTTTATGTTATTGAAGGAAAACTATTAGGCCATGTTATCACTAAAGATGGAATTTCCATTGACCCTGAAAGAGTGGAAGATATATCTAAGATAGAGTCTCCCAATAGTAAAATATAATTGAAATCATTTTTTGGCAAGATAAAATTTATCAAAAAGTTAATTTGTAGCTTTGAAAAGATTGCCAAACCATTGAATGATATTATAAATAACGATACTAAAGTCTCATGAAATAAGGAATCTAAGAAGTCCTTTGAGGACATCAAAAATGCAATAAACCAGGCTCTAGTCTTGATAAGTCTTAAATTTTTGAAATATTTTTACCTCTACTCTTTTTCATGTAATCACACTATTATTGAAGTATTAACTCAAAAAATAGAAGGATCTAACCATCCAATTACTTTAATGATCATTAATTTGAAAAATGTTGATTTAATTTATCCTTTAATTGATAAACAAGACTTTGTATTAGTTACAACTGTCAAGAAATTTAGGCAATACATTATTAGTAATAAAGTGCATGCCATTCTACCAGACCCAGCCACTAAGCTAATGATAAGCTAATGTGAACTTGGAGAGTGATGAGGTAAGTGGATGTATATTCTCCAAGAATATGACATAGATATGAAAACTACAAAATGGGTAAGGTGTCAAGGTTTGATTCAAATTATTACCAATATTATCCCTAAGCTAAGTATTATGCAAGTTGATCAAAAAATCTTCCAAGTTAATGAATGGTATGACTCCATTATTCAATTACTAATTAATGGCACTTGTCTTACAAGGATAAAAAAGGAATAGAGAAGATATTTAAGGATCAAGGTATCTCACTTTCTCATAAAAAATGGAGTCCTATACAAGAATAATTTTGAAGGTGTATACCTAAGATGTGTTTCCAAGGAAGAAGCTACTGAGGTAATGAGAAATTTACATGAGAAGTTGGGAAGTGGGCATCCATTTGGGAGAAATATAACTCAAAATATCCTCAGGTCTATATATTATTGGTCCACCATCTTCAAATATGCTCATAAGCATGTAAGAGAATGCCATTCATGCCATATCTTTAGCATAAAAGAGTCAAAAGCAACAATGCCTTTGTAACTAGTCATGATTGACAAACCCTTTGCCCAATGGGGACTAGACTTTATAGGGGTATTCAAACCCAACTCATTAAAAAGGTCACAAGTATGTTCTAATAAATATTGACTATTGCATAAGGTGGATTAATTCAGTAGCCACTAATCAATGTAGAACATAAGAAGTGATCAAGTTTTTAAAAGAAATTATATGCACCAAATTTGGGACTCTAGTCTCTTTGGTATGTGAAAATGGGTAAACATTCAAATAGATAAGAATGATAGAATGGAAATATGATAGAAACATTATTCTCAAGTTTTCATCTAACTATTATCTTTAAGGTAATGGAGTATCTAAGTCAATAAATAAAAACTTGATGAAATCCATTAAGAAGTTTGTTGCAGACAAACCTATAATATGGCATAAGCTTCTTAAGTATTCCCTTTAGGTAGATAGAAAAAGAGTCAAGAAATATATTGAAGCATTTAAATTATTTATAATATATGTCCAAGAACCTATATTCCCCATCACATTTAAGTTTCCAACCTACAAGCTTATGCAAGAGTATATGGAGGAGGATCAAGAATTTGAAAACTTTAGGTTGATAGACATTATTCAAATGGAAGATGCATGAGAAAATGATTTTGATAACTTTAGTAGACACTAAAATATAATAAGAGGTGGTTTGACAAGAGAACAAATATCAAGGTGTTCAAACAAATAGACTTGGTTCTTCTTTGGGATAAATCATCTGAGCCCAAGGGCAAACATGGTAATTTCACAACTCTATGGATTGGCCCCTATCAAATTATAAATACACTCAGAGATAACATGTTTAGATTCAAAGATATATAATGATCAAAGTTCTCACTACTCACTAATGGATAGTATATCAAACATTAATTCTTTGTTACTCCTCTTGGGGTCTTCCTAGAGTAAACTTGTAAGATAACTAGAGTTAGTGTAGGTATGCTAGTTAGTTTCCTTTAGATTTTTCCTTTCTATCCCTTGTTTGTACATAAGCATATATATATCTATTTGTTTCCTTTTTTCTTCCTACTTTATTGCTTTCTATTTTGTGTTTATTTCTTGTTAATTTTTTCCTTGCTCCTAATAAGTCCTTTTGGACAACCCTTAGCTCAAAGTTCCTTAGTTTGCTTGAAACTCCAAAAATTACAAAATTTTGGTATGAGCCCCATACATATGTTGACCATGGATTTGAGTAAGATCTTGATGTTATTATTTAAAGAACTAGTAAATACCTATGGATAGGTTAACCATCCCATGAGACCTTAAACATTGTCTTAATCTAAACCTAGTTTTAAGAAGAATTACATATATAAAATGAAAGATCAATGGCTTAAGGTAGAATCATGTTTGCACTTAACAAACATCCTTACTTGGGACAATGGTTTCAACCATAGGTGATTATCTAAGGATCAAACACTTTACCAAATCCTTAACCATGGCTACCCTAGTTCTTAACCTTTGTTGGAAACTTAAAATACCCAAAAATACAAAAAATGAGAACTTATTACAAAATAAAAAGCTTTTCAAGAAAAGGTAATTCTAGAAATATCCATTAGGGATATGAACACTTGGTTGGTAGTGAAGCAAGGCCATGAGTAGAGCTAAAGGCATCTCTATTAGGGCTATGGATGTCTGGCTAGTAGTAGAGCAATGCCCAAGCCTTCCTTAAGCTAGAAGCATGGTTATTAATGAATATCTAAACATACTTCAAGTTAGTATTAATGATTAAAGATATGAAATACAAAATTTGTCCCCTGAATCCCATGGAAAATAATAAGTGTAATCAAAACACATCCACAACATGGATATGTATTGATGTTTGATCCTAATTATACACATGCAAGGTTTGTTTTAACCATGAATTGATCTTGAATATGGCATTGATCAAGTGGAATGGATGGCCTAGTTGTCTGTCTAAACTAGAGTCTCTTAGTTATAACATATTTCTATGTTTCTGCTAGAAGTCACCATGTTTTGAGGTCAACATACCCCCATTTTAAAAATATTGTGACCCTTGATATGTTTTGAAGATTAAACCTAAAATAATGGCCTATTTTTGAGCCATTTGGGCCATATTATGTTATCTCCTAAAGTGGGACATGTATGCACATGAATGGCATAATCTAAATTATGCACTTGACTCTTAGAGGTATAGTTGAGGTAACTGACATAATGGATGGGTTATGGTACTGGTTAATTATTAAGTGGAATGGGATTTTGGATAGGTAGTGGTAATGGATTCTCATGAAGGAACTAAAACACTTTAGCAACATCACAAAACTCATTAAGAGTGTTAATTTGTGATAAAATGGAGCTCCAAGATGCTATTGAGGTTAACATACCCCAATTTATAAAAAAGAGGGACCCTTGTGATTGCTTTGAACTTTAATTTATAATTTAATAGAATATGAGGACCATCCAAGCCTAATGAAATTAACCTATTTATTCATGGTTTTAATTTTAATCTTGCCTAATCTTGCTAATAGTTGGCCATTATGTCTTAAGAATATAGGTTTTAAGGAGATATTTTATAAATCATGATGGGATTTTCAAGGATTGGCTCTATTCAAGCTTTTGCTAGCCTTTGGTCTATAAAATATTGCAATTTGGATTTGATTCCTAAAATGATCTTTCACCAAACCTTAGTTTAAACCCTCAGTTGAAATTCAAATTTTGGTAAGAATAGATTTGGCAGGAATGTTTTAAATCAACTGTGGACTTAAACCTAATTTTTATGCCAAGGCTTGGTTATGTTTTTCAACACAACCAAGCCTTAACTTAAAAAACATGCTTGGTCCCATTTTATTTTTGTCATCCAGTCCTTATGTTTTTAACATGTTCTAATGTTTATGTTTGTAGATTATTTTATTTTATCATGGTCCCCTTTTTATATTCTTAGCCTATAAAGTCTTAACCCTAAGGCCCCATTCGTATTTATCAACATGAACAAGACCTTAGTCTTAAAGCCTTATCCTATGTCCTTATATTTAACTATATCTTAACTTAATCCCCTTACTTCTTTGTAGATCCAATGGCTCTTACTTCATCATGAGGAATTAATCTAATAAATCATAGGAAGTCTGATGAATCTAAGCATTTGATCCATTAGATCAATCTTGTAGGATCACCAAGATCTTGATAAATAATTTGTACTTAAGTAAGACCAAGGATAAAATGGTACAAGATCATATATAAGGTTTAAAGATCCCCTTTTTTATCAAATATAAACTTAGCCTAAGTTTTATCTTAAGGCCTCATTATATTTATTAATATAACAAAACCTTAAGATAAAACTTATGCTACAACTTCAATAAATGAAAGGAACCAATCAAGTGTAAGCATATGTATCAATATTAATGATCTATAGATAATCACATAGAATTAATCCAATAGAGAGAATGTGGCACTAAAAATTTAAAATCTCAAGAAGACTTGTGGAGATACCATGTGGCACTCCCACATTTGATCTTTATAACAAAGGGTCCCACACATCAAATTGAATGCACCATATGCATTCTCCCAAATTAAGATCAAAATTATTCACTTAATCATGAGGAATTAATCCAACAAAGTGTAACAAATCTAAGGTCTATGAAAAAAAAGGATTTCATGAGCTTAAAATTGACGTTCCCATGATCATCATTTGGCATCCACATGACCATCATTGACGATCACAAGACTGTCAAATTTAAGCCAATCAAACCTAATGATCCACTATCTTAAATTTGACATTATCATGACCATAATTTGACATTTATGCTGCTATAATTGACATCCAAAAGACCATAAAATTTAAAATAACTAATTATTTTTCTTAGACATAGGGATATGCTTCAAAATATTTCTAAAATTTTATGGCTTCCATTAAAAATAAATGAGACCCCTTAGAAGATGTTCAAACACTTAAGATATTTGGACTTCAAATGATAAAATGATCTCATGGTCAAAATATTTACAAACATGGCCTTAATATAAGTCTATTTCCTAGAGTTCCAATTACATTTATTTAGATGAAATAAACCTTAGGCTAGAGACTTATATTAAGTCTTATTTCAAGAGGTCCTTGTGACATAAAACTTAGCTTAAAAATATTTAGACCTAAGGTTTCATCATGTTTGTTAATGTGATGAAACCCTAGGTTAAAACCTAACATTTGGTCCTCTTATTATTTAGACCCTTTAGGCATATTCTAAGAACTTAACATAAATATTTTAGCCTAAAGTATATGTTGTGTTTATTAATAAAACATAAACCTTAACCTAACCTATTTAACCTAGTGCCATTTTATACATATTATGAAAACTTAAGCTAAAATACTTTGGTAGCCTAAAGTTTATGTCATGTTTATTAAACATTAAGTAAAACTTAGCCTAATGTATTTAAGCTTAATTCCCTTCCCTTATCATGACATTAATTAAAGTTCTCACCCTTTTTTAGGATCAACGACTGTCACTTCATCATGAATATTGATCAGGTAGAACAAAAAGACCCAATGAATCCAAGGTATTTGATCCATCATACTAAGCATGTGCATCCACCAAGATTAAGATCAATGGTTTGCACTTGCTTATGAGAGGATGATCAAATAGAGTACAACTATCAAAGATATTCAATGAAACTCAGGGTACTTGTGGAATCAACATGTGGTGAGCATGCTTTAACTACATATATTGTAAAACTTAGGAGGCCCATGAAGGTGCCAAATGGCATAACCCTAGGGCCTGACATAAAGAAACCAATGATTATCGAGCCCTGTGATCATGATCAATAACTTGAGTTGATCCATAAAAAAATATCTAATGATTTGAAGGAAAATTTGGATTTTCAAAAGATAATAGATAGTTCATCAAGGCATTTATGAAAAATGCTATGAAAGTTATCAAAGGGATGCCACATGAGCACCACATAAGCACAAAATGACAAAATTGAATATTTTATGTGCTAAAAAAGGCAAAGGTATAAAGGCCTAGATCTCAATCAAATCTAAGACATGAATGAGCCCAATTCCAAATTTGAATCACCATTAAAGCTTCAAAAATCCCTAGGATCCATAAAATCCCTAATTCAAGCTTGGATTAATCATAATAAAATCATGAAGATTTAAATTATGATCTAAGCAAGAACAAATTTACCCATAAGCTAATTGTAATTCATTGGTAAGTAGTTACAAATTACATAATCATGTCATCTTGTAGACAAAAACAAAGGGATGAAACCAAGTTATACTTAACCTCAGATAATGAGGGGAGAGTTTTCAAGGACACAAACCTAGATACTACAACATTGAATAATGAGAATAGAACTGGTCCAAACTCTTTTGGACCATTAAGGAGATGCAATCCATTACAAGGGAAGAACATACGAATGCAACCATCTTGTAGAGATACAATGACCTAGTCATTGTTTAGATGACTAGCCTCCATTATGTTACCACCAAGCCTAAGTTATGATACTATATTGACACTATTTCTCCTCTTTTTATTGATTATAAAATTGAGAATGATTAGATAGCACTTGAGAAAAGCTTTAAGAAAGTAGCATACATTTCCCCTATATATTTTGAGAGATACTATAAACTATGTAAGCCCTAAATAGACTTGCCAACCATTATAAAGTAGATTGGAGAGTATAATCTAAACACAATCTTGGCACCATGGCTACTTACCAAGAACTGAGTAGTCTAAGACCCTACATGTAAAATACCAATTATCTAATTTAGGGAGGGGATTAAGATAATTATGACCTTACTAAATAGGTTATGTAGAGGCCACTCCACCACACACATTGACAAAGTCTAGGTGCCCTATGTATACTTCATGATTGAGAAGGGAATCACTACCCTATTGGGTGACATCAAATTTTTTAGTGATGAACACCCCATTCATGGACCCATTATCCTTGAATGGTTTATTTATGGGAAGATGATTAAGATTACCACTTTATCCCATTCAAAGGCCTTGACAAAAATAATTCACATTGATGTCCATCAAGAAATCAAGCCATTTATATTGGATTTGATGAAAGAGGTAGAAGAAAGAAGAATAGTTACCACAATAGGATCAAGTGGTACATAAATGGACACTCTAAGAGATTTAATCATCACATAGGTGGAGACTCTTAAGGCTCCTAAGAACATAGAGTCATAAACTAGCATGCATTTCAATCCTAAAATAATAGGATTGGAAAGGGTGATAATCATGAAGGCCATGGTTGGAGGTGAAGAATTCACCTTTAAAAGAGTTGAGCCCTTTGTTGGTCTAACCCCCATTGGAGGTTAGAATCTTGGTGAGCAACCTATCCATGAAGAAGACATAGAAAGCCTACATGATGCTCATTCAACTTAAATCAAAAGAAGAATCAAGGGCATGAAGCAAAATATACATAACCTAGAGAAAGAAAAGGAGAATCTAGAGACATAAAATATATTATCAGTCCCTCAAGTAATAATAAAGATGTTTGAGGCATCCTTATTTGACATGTTTGACTCTTTAAAGTCAATAAAGCTGAGGTAAGATAGATTGGCCTAATAGAATGAAATAGCCAAATGATTGTTTGCCCACTGATAGGATGTAGAGGATAAAATAAGGGATCTTATCAATATACTAATAAAGGAAAATATTTTTGGATTTAAAACCATTAACATGGCCCACTTCAATGCAATATTATGGATAGTTGTTGATAAGATCCAAATATTAAGTTCTTGGTCAAAGAGCTTGGATATACTTTTATAAGATGATGAAGAGTTGATAACAAGAATCAAGTAACTCCTTGGTATTATGTTAGCGAACCCAACAAATTATAGTGCCTTAAGCATCATAAATGATGAAGAATACAAGCAAAAAATGACATTAATGATGCAAGAAGTGAGGTGTTTTATTCTTTTTAGGAATTAGGTGTTTAATTCCTAAGTAGATATAGGTTTGATTAAATGTGAATTAGTAATTAATGAATCTTAATTAGCCTATTGATTTATGTAAACAAATAGGTATTTTATATTTTTATGAATATAGATATAGGTGAGAGAAATTAGAACTTAGCTTATTCTAACTGATCTAGACTGAGACAATGTCTGATACTTAAGGAGTAAGACTAAGAAATAGTCAAAAATAGATCCCTGGACTTTGTTTTCTAATTGGATAGGAGCATTTTAAATTAGACACCCCTATGTTTGGTACTATAATCTTCCCTAGAAATATTGTCTTAAGTTTTTTTTTTTTTTTTTTAGTGTACTTACTTGTATTCTTGTATATCTCTTTAAAATGAGTGTCAACCCTTATAAATGGACATTGAATGGAATTATATAGGGAAAATAATGATCATGGGTTAGATGAGCTTGTATTAGGCTGATAAGGGAAAATATAAGGATTCAGGAAAGTTTGACCATTTGAGGCTAAAGTGAACTTGGATAATAGTGTTAGAAATAGGACACCCCTAAGTTCTAGCACTCCTATCTAAGTTGGGTGTTATTATCCTAGGAAAAATGAGACTTAGGGGGATAGATCTAGGTCAGAGAGGGCTACCTAGGTCTCAAAAAGCTATGTTTGGGAAGCTATGCGTGACTGAGAATTAGTGAAAGTCTAGCTGAGAAGGGTTGAGTGAGAAAGAAAGAGGACCTATAGGCTGGGTTTTATTAGTCATGCCTAATTCATCTAATTTTGAATTTTATATGATTACATTCCCCCCCTTTTATTCTAGTGATACAACAAAGTGAAATACTAGGATAAAATAAAAATAGAAAGCATACCTAAACTTACTTGTAAGGGAAAAGATCATGAAGCTATGTGATGCTAGATGTGTGTAGAGAGAGCACACTGTGATGTGTGAATATGAAAATAAAAACATGAAGTAGATCAGTTTTTAAAGGATACACTATATCTAAAATAAGTACAAATGCTGAGCAAAGGAAGAGAGAGGAATGCATACTCCTCACTAGGTACATGAACTAATGTAAAACCTATTATGATGTTGGATAATGCTAAGTATGTATTGAATCAAGAGTAATATCATGAATGGAGTTGAGTTCTCAATTCCCTATAATGTGGCTCAAGAATGCAAAGACTAGCCCTTTGGCTCCATCATCACCAACTAAGTGAAGTTAATTAATAATGCATGTGCTAATCAATATCTAGACAGTATTTCCAATCTCTCTAAATAGGTGGCTCAAGAATACAAAGGCTAGCCCTTTAACTCCATCATTTCCCCATTAAGTGAAACTATGAATTGATACCAATATAGAATATATGTCATATGAAGTGTCTTGTGGAGCCCATGAATGTGCTATAAATCTAACACTATGGTATGGATAGCTGAATGTGTGTTGGAAACTTGGACACTCTTGGCCAGTTAAAAAGATGGAAATTAGGCTTGTATGAAAGCCACTCTGAAACTAATGTACTAGACTTATATGAAATCCAAATCAAAAACTTAGGTAATCAGAAAGCTAAACTAGTATGAAAGTTTAACTTGAATATATGCCAACCACTTACAAATGGAGTAAGGCAGACAACTACTGAGAATGCCTCGAATAAATTAAATTTGGAAATAAAAGAAGATCAATGTTCTATGAAAATTTCCCCCAATTACTAATGTCTAGAACATGGATTTTGATATAGAAGTTATACCAACTACCCAATCTAAACTAAAAGTGAGAACCATCATGTCGTTAATGATAATCCCATATATCTAAGAAAATTGTACTTAAACTTTTAAAGTTGACTAATATGGAAGTGGAAAAAGCTATCCCTAAACTATTTTTTTCCTATTTCTAGAAACCCTAAGTGTTTTGCTATTTGGATAGGAGTGATAAACTATGGACACCCCTATTTTTGGTGTTATTGTCCATTTTTGGTGCTACTATCAATTTTTAGCACTATTATTCAGTGTGAACTATTTTTTGCTCTGATTTGACCAGTTTGACCTCTAAATTAAATGCTAACTATTATGAATGCTATTGTTTAAAATTCTAAGAGGTTTTATCTCTATGACAAATCCCCTATTTTATTCCCCCTCTTTTGAGGGTAGGAATAATGAACTTGCAATGAATACACTCAGAAGAAAAGGATCCTACAAGTGTGTTAATCTAAAAAGATATATGATATAAAATTTTATATTTGATAATATGTTTCAAGATATATCAAATGTTTGTATTGAGATATTGTTAGATCAATAGGTGTATGCCTAGATAGATATAAAAATGTAAAAGCATGTGCAAAGTATTGAACTAGAACTAAAAATGTTAGATATTAGTTTTTTAGTTGTTAGTTGTTAGTAAGCATGGAGGGATGGATCATGATGTCCATCATGGCATACATGAGAACAAGAAAATGATATAGATCATGGCATTACAATAGTAAAAAAATCAATCAAGAAAAAATCATACAAAGCAAGAAACCAGAAGCATACAAGGGTGGGCAAGGGGCCATGTAAACAAGGCACATGGGCACATGTCACTCAAACTAAAAGACAATCATGGAAGGCATGTTCAAATGCCACATACACATACAACTGGATAAAGCAAAGTTGGCATGAGGGCCACAAGTACACGAAAGAATATAAATAAAGGACATTGGCAAATGTCCTAAGGAACACAAGAAATACAAGAAATAACTATAAAGTGTAATCACATAAGATACTCTAGGTAAGGAATGAAAGTAAAAGTAAGCACTGGAAGATACAAACATATCTAACTAATCAAAGCAAAGGTGAGAGTATGCAAAACATGTGTAGTACAAGACTAGGTATATCCTAGGAAATACATAAGTGATAAGTATTAGTGAAATGTTGATGTGGTAATATATGTAATCTATATACTAATGTACATTAGCATGATAACTCAAAGTGTGTGATGTAGGAATGACATAACTTAGATGGTGTAGTCATGCAGAAGATGCCCCCAATAGGTGTGTATAATAATGTATGTCTCAAATCTAGAAGTGGGAATGCCCCCTCTATGTGTATAATGAAGAAATAAAGTAGCTAGATGTCACTACACACACTCAAATAAGATCAAGTGAAGCATGGTAATGTAGAAAATTGACATACAATAGCATGAAATAAGAAATGTAAGTCTTAGTATGATAGTAGTGATGTAAATCATAGATGATGAATACAATTGAAATGTTTTTGGTATTTTTGATATATTTGAATGTTTTATGTTTTGAAAAATATTTGAACTATGTAAAAGAATAACTAAGAATAAATGATATTAATTGATGAGTCTCAAGTGAGACTCCCTATCTTGGTGTCTTGTGTCAAACAGCTGAATCATGCATGATCATGAGGCATGATTGTGTGATTGATAATGTGAAGCTAAAATATGTGTACATTATAACTACTATAAAATATATGAAGTGAAATTTGAATTTTGGGTCCCCCTATAACTCTAAGAAGTAGATGCAAGTATAGAGATCCTATGGGCCCATCTAAAAGTAGGATAAGGCAGTCACTAAATAAGTGCTCTATGTGTAGTTTTATGAGATCTTAGTATAACTACTCTAGGTGTGAATACTATCACTATAAGCCATCTAAAATCCTAAAGTTGTGGGGGTGTATGAACCATCTGTATTAGAAATGGATGTTATAATTATGGCTGAACCTAAAGTGAAACTAGAATAGAAGATGGAAGAGAAGCTAAAACTAGTTGGATTTGGTGATTAGAAGCTGGTAGATGGATCTAAAGTGGGGAGTGGTGACTCATAAGGAACTCCACAAACTATAATAACTTGATTAGTGTGAATTAACTTCACACATATATGAACTTTATAAGGTACTACCTTGAGTTCTTAAACCCATGGTTGACCAAGTAGTATGTCAAAAACTCCTGCACCAGGAACTATAATGAATGGTGTAGCCACATGTGTAGGACCAACCTATAATGGAAGTACTATATCACCCAATCAAATATGAACATGACCAATGAACCCATTGACAACTATATCAATCAGAGTGATATCATGTTTTAAATAATGCAAATGTTATATTAGTGTGAAGGTGCACATATTAAGACTAGAACCATTGTCAATGAGTATGCTATGGATAGGTTGATTATGGATATGTGCTCTAATAAAAAGTGCATGGTAACCTATGTCATTCTCAATAATATATTGATCTTAAAAATATATTGATGGCCTAGCTATAACTCTAGACTCATACACACCTATCATACCCCTTAAAGGATGTGTCTCAATTGAAGATGCCTAGTATGTAATTGGTTGAGGATGTGTATGGTATGTATGATGAATACTTGATTTGCCCTCTTTATCTTATTTTGAATGTTGTGGAAATGGATCTAAAAAGGTTTTAAAATCCTTATCTTGTGTTGGTTTTATCTTTGAAGGCTCAGCTAAAGTGCCTAGATCAAGAAGATTATCATCTCTCGTATCATATATCTTATGTCGTAAACTGATGCATCTATTTGTGGTGTGGCTTAGTGCCCTATGAAAATCGCAAAATGCATGTTGATCATAACCATATGGAAGAGGCTTTGTTGGATCTATTTCTTGAATAGGTGGGAGAGTGATGATGTTACATTCCAATAACTACTATAGAACTCTGGCTAGACAAACTAGTAAATTGGTAAATGCACATCAAGGAGGTGCTGATAAGACCACATGCTAAGGGGAATCTAAATCCATATTGAGTATTAGTTGATTATAATTCTTGTTGTCACTAATTTTGATCTTATATATGACTTTTCTATTACTCTTTTTTATTTATGTTTGGAGTACTTTAATACTTGAGCTTTCCCATTGAGATCAACTTGACTTCTCTTCCCTTAAGTGTATGACACAATTTGATGAAGGAAGAGAATATTTTAAACATAATGGATTCATGCAATGCTAGTAGAAGGCTCTATTTGAATATGTCTTGTAGCTCTTGATCTACCATGGGGCTAGTTAGATTAGCTAGAATAGTATTTTATTTGAGAACATAATCCATGAGGAGCTCATTGGGTCTTTATTTCTATTGTGAAATTTATGCGTATGAAACCTTTTCACCAAGATTGATACTAAAATATGCTAGGAACATGTTCGTTAAATGATTGAAAGTTATGACCGACTAATTTTATAGACTATAAAACCATAATAGATCATAATCCTTTAGGCTCCATGGAAATATTTTGGTAAGTATCCAATCATTGGGTACATAATCCAAACATGTTATGTGGAAATCTCTCAAGTTTGTCTCTAGATAACCCTTACCATCATATAGAGTAAGTTTGAGTTAAACAAAAAATGGTGGTAATGGTGTATAAGAAATGTGATGTGTCAATGGTGTATGAAAAAGAGCAAAAGAATCCAATGCCTATGTAGGTCTAGAAACACCTTGCTCAAGATATTATACCTTGGATTAAAGAGATCTTGTCTCTTTCAAAAGGGCTGCCACATCAAGAGAGAGGGATGTAATAGCTACAACTAGTGGCATAGAGAAATATTGGGTTATTATAGGGGTTTTTGAGATATAGTTTCCCCCATAGTGTTGTTAATAAGTGGCTACTCTGAATGAATGGAAAACCCAACTTGCTTAGCATTTTTGATTTTCATGATTGATTACAAAATTAGTGTATGATCTCTAGGTTGTTTCTTAATTCTATCTCTAAAATTTTATAAAATCAAATCTTTGTTGAGGATAACTTCATTTTAAATAATAAGTGGAAGTTGATTAATAGTCCAATGTTGTGGAGCAGGAGTATTTATGTGTACATCATCATTTATAGTTTCATACCACTCATGATTGGAAGTATCCTCATATAAATTTGTATAATCTAGATGTGTAGAATTAATGACAAGAACCTAGTTTGATTGTTTATCCATGTTATATGGTAAAGTTAAATGAATTTGAGTGAACTCAGGAGGATTGCCACTAAGTTTTGCACTTCATCTTGAGGGAAGAGATGCAAAGAGCTTATGTGGCATAAGGAAAACAATTTAGATAATATTAGAAAATAAAAAGCTATTGTAATCTAAACAAGAAACTAGAATATGCATATAAAGGATATGGAATTTTCAAACATGTAAGGTGATACCACAAGAAGCAAAGAAGTGCTAGTATATGCAAATAAGGATTTTTTAAATATGCTTGTGCCAAATACTATGAATGTTTGATTTTTGAATTTATTGTCTGAGTTTGATATGCAACTAAATTGTCAGTAAAATGATGCAAAAAGTAATAGAAAATAATTAAGAATGTATTTGATGTAACTAGGGTTTTGAATGATTTTTTTCAAAATTAGTGTAGTAATTTGAAAAATTTATAGAAATTTTGTAGTTTTAATTTTGAAAATTTGAGGAAAAAGCTAAAAATATTTCTAAAATTAGTAGTATATTTTCCTAGTGTTTTAAATGTGTTTTGATGCAAAAAGGACCTAGTATATGCAAACTAGGGTTTGAAAAACATATGTGAGATTTTTGTAATGAATTGATAGATTTCTAATTTCTAAATTTTTTAAAAATCAAGAAATTATAAAAAAAGTTTAGAGATAATTATCCCTATGATTTCTAGGGTTTTTGTGCAAAAATTCAAAGTAAGTTAGGTTCACCAAATATTTTATTCTTTTTGGGAATTAGGTGTTAAATTCCTAAGAAAATAAAGGTCTAAGTAAATATAAATTAGTAATTAATGTGTTTCAATTAGCCTACTAATTTGTTTAAATAGATATGCATTTTATATTTTTATAAATATAGTAATAGGTGAGAGAAATTAAAAATTAGCTTATTCCAACTGATCTGGACTGAGACAAGGTTTGATATTTGAGGAGTAAGACTGACAAATAGTTGGAAATAGATCCCTAAACTTCATTTTCTAATTATATAGGAGCACCAAAAACTAGACACCCCTATGTTTGGCACTATAGTCCACATTAGTGATGTTGTCTCGAGGCTAATTTTTTTTTGGGTTTTATTCTCCTACTCAATATGACCCTATGTACCAAATTTTAGGTCTTAAATGTTCACAAAACTCCCTATGTATATGATTATTATGTGCTTGTGTCTTTTATGCAATTTAAAGAAACTTTAGCAAATGGGAAAAAGGGTTAGTGTGTAAGGGATATGTTAGATGCACTTCACACCTTGTGTGTGGGCATGCTACCTACATACCAATACTTTGAAGAGGCATCAAGCTAATATAGTTCTCCCATTGAAGTGCTTGGTACAATTTGTATATTATTAATTCAACTAGAATGTAAAATTAGATGTGCTTTAATTAGCTAAGTACTGGTGTAATGACTTGAGTAGGATTTCAAGTAATATTGGAAGGTTGTATGCAAAGAATAGGGAGCAATGCTTGAGTTTACTTGCTTGTATTCTTGCATCTCTCTTGAAAATAAGTGTCAACCCTTCTAAATGGACATTGAATGGCCTTATATAGGTAAACTAATGATCATGGTTAGATGAGCTTGCATTAGGCTAATAGGGGAAAAGATAAGAATTTAGGAAAACATGACCATTTAAGGCTAAAACGAACTTGGACAATAACACCAAAAATAAAACACCCCTAAGTTTTGGTTCTCATGTCCAAGTTAGGCACTATTGTCCTAGGAGGATGAGACCTAAGGGGATGGATCTAGGTCTGAGAGGGATACCTAGGTCTCAAAAAGGTAATTTCATGATGTTATGGGTGGCTAGGAATCAGTGAAAGTCTAGCCTAGAAGGGTTGAGTGAGAAAGAAAGAGGACCTACAGGTTAGGTGCTATTAACCATGCCTAAGTCATCCAATTTTACATTTTATATGATTACATGAGGATTAGAATTCAAGGCCAATCTAGATGTGATAACAACCAAGTCTTGGGCATGATCTTCACTATTGAAGAGAAGATTATCGACACCAAAATCATTAAGGAGGCCATTACTATAAATGATAGGGACTTTAATGACTTGGCTGATCAAGAAGATATTTGTCTCTTAAGCCAATGGTTGATTTAGATTTGGTCAGTGAGAAACACCAAAGACCTATGGAGATTATCCAAGAGCAAAAAGGGAAACCTTCAACCATGGGCCCACTAGTTAGTTAATAGTCCGTTTTATGTAAAACATTATAATATTTAAACATGGAATATTCTTTTGTAAAGGCATATGCTAGTTTGTTAGCATATTTCTCTATAAGTTGGTCCATTTTGGAAAGAGAAATGTATTCTAGAACCATGAAGAAGGATAGTTGTCCTTATCTTTGTACATGTTTAATCTTATGATTGATTGGTATACTATCTATGTCTTCTATAAAAAATAGTATTACCATTTTGTACAGAGAGGGAGTTTTGAGCTAAAACTTGTATACTTCTAAACAATTAATATAAGAAAGGATTACTTAAAAGTTTATCCAATTTGTTTGTATCAATTGTTACATGGTTTCTCTCTCAATTGTGTATTCTAAGTCTTGAATTTGAATGGTTTTTTATGAATTTTGAATGTGCATCTTTGATACAAGGTTGCTAATTTATGTTGAAGATAGATTACTTGAATGTTCTTATATTTTGTTTCATTTTATTTACTATACATAAGGGTGTGTAAATGTTATTTGAGTGAAGCAGTAAACCTTTAAAGTAAATTTTAGTTCATACTTTTATTATTTCATGTTTTCCTAGGATATGGTGGGATTTGAGCATCTGTTACTTCACATCATATATTGGTTAAATGCATGCTTAATTTAAATCAAAACCTTGTCATAATGTTTGAGGTAAAGATAATCAACCACATACTTTATTTCTTCCCCACCCTTCCATTTGCTTTTTTTTTTTATCAAATCACTTTAGTTTAGATCTCATTGTAAATATTCATCTAGATTAGTTTTAGCATAGTAATTTAATAATAACTCACTAAGATCAGCATAGATACTTCAAATTTACATAAGGACCATGGTGGCTCCCAACCACCAATTAATATAAATTTGTGGAACAATTTAATTTGCTTTGCCTCTATTTCACCACAAGTAACTAGACTACCAAAACCTACTACTCATGTCATGAATTATTATAACTCTAAAATTATAAGTGTTCTTTAAACACTAAGAACACATGTGATACACATAGAGGCATCAATAGGTCTTTCATTATCTGATATTACAATAAGGGGAATCTCCTTGTTAATACTAAGACTATGAAAATAAGGGATATTGGGTTGAATGACTCATGTGAAAAGGCCTACACTATTGGATTGACTCTTCTTGATCAATGTCATCCACTAAATGTGAATGATATAGGATGAGA
>JARHVA010005927.1:0-7500 GCA_037957365.1 Torreya grandis
AAATGCAAGTGGGCTGGTGTGTAATGATTTTCCCATATGTGGTTATAATCATTAGATGCTGATTATGGTAAACTTGATTGATTAGCTAAATGATGATGGTAACTTAACATAGAGGGTAATAATGAATTGAAACAACCTGCTAGTAGGGAAATGCTCTTCTGAACTAATAAAGGTTAAAAAAATTTCATGGTTAATTATTTTATTTGGGATATGATTAGGATGGAATCAGGATATCAGTGTCGAAGAGATGTTGATGCCACCATATATGAATAGACTTCTTAAAGTTGAGGTTTGTTATAACACATGTTGGTAAGCATCATGGTATAACATCATGAGGACTAAGATGAAATATGCATAAGGATTGACTCTCGTAATCCAATACTCAATATAAAACAATGAACCAATGATAGAAATGATGATGACAATGTAAAGATATGAATATTGATAGATTCAAGTGTAAGTGTGGGCAAGGAATCACCTAATAAACACACATAAATTGAATCAAGGAAATAATGTTAAAAGTAAATAAATAGGTAGACAAGTAAACAAAATAAGTAGAAACAAACAAACAAACAATGAAATAGAAACCATATGAACATTACCCCTATAAAATAGGTCACAAATGAATAAACAAACAAAATGGGGGAATAGGAAAAAAGTAAGGGGGTGTCCAAGCTATCTCTATATACATTAGGTAAGTGGAAACTACCTACATATTTCTATGGATTTAATATCCAATAAAAACCTTTAAGCCAAATGTATTTCTCCCAGGGAATGGGAAGAATGTGATAACTAAGGAAAACAATCATAATGGATGTGATAGAAGAAGAGAAATAGTCTTGTAAAATGGTAAGTGAATGAGAGAAAAGGCCAGAAAGGATGGGGAAATTAAGTGAAAAGTGATTTTCTTGTAACTTAGTAAGGGTTCCTAGAATCCTTAAGGCAAAGAAGTGATCAATGTTTTTGTTCTTTTCTAATGATTTTTCAAATGTTTTTGGAATTGTTTTGGAGTATCTCAACTCAATCGAGAATGATGAGACACTAAATGGTTCAAGCTCAAAAATTGGTGAGCACTTGGTAATGGGGTGATTGAGATAACCTCAATAAGTATTGAGTGTTTCCTACATAGTACAGACACCTAAAATTGGCCACCGATAACCTCCAATCAGGCTTTTGGCCAATTTCTACTCAAAATGTGCAATTTGGCTTTAAAACACTAAAACATGTTAAATGATGTGAAACTAACATATTAAAGTGCTGATTTTTGCAAGGGTATCCCTAAATGGGGCAATGAAATTTATGGGCCAACTAATTTTGATCAGTTCATTTTGAGTCAAAATGCCAATTTTGCACCTACGTGTTCTAGACTGCTCTTTCCTATCAAATATTTTGTATAAGATGTGTGCCTTTGTTATTTAATGTTGGTAACATTTTAAATGGGAATATGGTTTCAATGCATCTGATAACATATTCAAATTCTAATTTAGTCAAATTTAGTACTAATAACAAGGCATTTTGATCAATTTGAGTAATTTGTGCACAAAGTGCTTAATCATGCTGAAGAGCTAATTAACCCAAATCAAGGTATAATAAATAATTCCATGGAAACTTGTTAAATACTTAATTTTAGAAATGAATATTGAATATTTTCATCATCAAGTGACCTCATTTCTTGGGAAGACATCCCTAGACCATAAATGCCACAAATATTAGGATTCATGCCCTCCATGCCTCTTAATTTCCCCTTCTTCCAATGTCATGATGAGGATAATTATAAACTTAATTCCAAAAATTGAATTAATCCTCAACCACACATCTCAATCTTGAGATGGATGGTTGAGGTTGATTCTGATCAAATTCAAAAATCTATAAATAAGAGGCATCACAACATCATTTCTAAGCTATTTTGGTGCAAAGTTATAATGCACAAATATATTTAAGAATCCATTAACACTAGTGTTACTATGCCAAAATGATTCCAATCCAAGCCACAAGCCAAAGGTGATAAGAAGATATGGAGGTATCCAAGCTTCCATTACTAAGGACGTCATGAGCACAAGATGAGAAAGCCACCACTACAAAGGCATTTAGAGCATCCAAGGAAGGTAAAATAATTACTGTGTTTTCATTCCTTGCTTTTTAGTTGTGTTTGTAATTTAATTTTGTTAACTAATCTCTCCCTAGTGTCTAGGCCTAGAGATAGTATGCATTAGTGTGTTTATTTCATTTTGTTTTCATTTTGGAACTAACACCATACTAACCATCCTCTCTTGAGTCAAATTCCTAGATCACATTATGGCATGCCTAGTGGGACTAGATACATCTCACACCTAAAGGAGATCCTTTTTCAAACTCTAAAATATTTATTTGATCTCTTAAAACTCTTGTAAATTGATTTTCTAACTTTGTTTTGCCATTTTTGGTTGCCACAGTTTTTACATAGTAACTGATGTCAGTAGAAATATTGACATCAGCTACTTGTTTAACTGACATCAGTCAGAAAAACCAACATCAGTTAGATTTTGGTTAGTTAGAGTAATCAATTTAAATGGTAATAATTGACATTGATCACTGTGTTTTTTTAAAAACACAAACCTAAGAGCTACTTTTTCAAAGTTCATTGTTCTAGGCTAAAAAGAGCTTCAAAGGTAAAGGACATGCTAATAAGTTTTCTATAGGACCAAGCGTAATATTTGCTCAAAACATGTTTAAATCACCTTTGCATGCTTAAAAATCATTTAGGAACCTTTTTTTGAGTGTTTAACAAAGAATTTATATGTTTTTGGTGAATTTTTTCAAAGTTTACAACTAATACCAAGGGGTCAAATGAACACCACCAAATCTTTCATTTGGGTATAAAATTGAACACACTTGTCAATTTTTATATGTAATAGTCGTTTAGTTATATTTTGTTTGGAAAAGAGAGGAATGTTTCATGTATGCTCTTCCATTTATCCCCTATAAGTAACCCTTGGAATAAAAAACACCATTCCTAATGTAAATAGCCTAGTCCAAGGCTTAGAGAAAAAGTCATCTAAAGCGCTCCCCCAAAATTTGTCAAAGTTAGGCAACCTTGAAAATGGCCCTAAAGTCTTTCTATTGCATGTTCTCTTTATTTTCATGCATCTTGGCTTATGAGGGGGATGTAATTACCTCCCATGAGTTCTTTAGGAAAGCTTTGACCCATGGTTTTATCTCTTGGCATTGACTTCACTTACTCCTTCTGAGTTGCACATGGGACATATCTACATTTGGACATCTCACTACACTAAGTAAATAGTAGGATGTAGTGGTTTTAAAAAGTACTAGACATTTTTATAACTATCCAATGCCATGGTCACCCAATTTATATACTTTTCTTTTACATTATTTGGCATGAAAGTCATTATGCAATTGATTCCCCTAAAACGATCAAAACCTTGCTAGTTTTAGTCAACCCTATTTTGCCATACCCTTGCTAGGATTTGGATGATTATACTTAGTGTATTTTTGAGTAATTTTATCATTTAGTATATTTTAAGACTAAAAATTATTTATTTGGTCATAAATCCATGTCAAAACCAATTTTTCTATGTGTCACCCTTTTGTCTAAAGAGGCATTATGATGGCCATTTTACATCACACTTGTGCCTTAACATTTTTGCTAAACTTGTTTGTGTGTATGTCATTTGAGTTGTAGAGGGTAGAATTATGCTACCCAAATCATTCCAAACCATTTTTCCTTTTAGTCTTTAAAACATAGTATTGACCACATCATTCGAGCATGCTTGCATTGTTAGGCTACTCAATTTGTTTCAAGACTAGTTTACCTTGCATCAAAAACCATTGTTTCAAACCATGTCATGTATACCATTTAGACCTTTTTATTGTGCCATCATGCTATGCAATCTTTTCTATATTTTTTGGTCAAAACCTATTTTTCATCATTGAGTTTTCAATTAGCCTTGTCAAGTTTGGATTCAAACATTGATTATTTTTGTTTAGGCTTTAATTCATGGGGCTGATACATAGATCTTTCTCTTTTGGGTTGCATAAATTTAGTTAATAAGTTACCTAATTTTGAAAAATATTAATTGTTTTTTTGTTTAATACTTATCCTTATCATTATTTGTGCCTTTATTTGGGAAAACATAGTCTTTCTTAAAGAGCCATTTGTCTTATGCCTTATGACAACTAATCATGTTTATGTTTGATTCTGTGTTCCATTTTTATGTCAAAATTATTTACAAACTTGTTAGATTAAATCAAATAACATCATGCCTATTTATTTTAGCCTATATTTTGATTCCACATTTGGATAAAAGACCTAGAAACTCAACTTTTCCCTTTCCTAGCTTAGCTTAGACCTTGTTTGGAACACTTTGACCTAGACCTTTGACATGCTGATTTTTATTTAGATGCTTGACCTTTTGTGCATATGAATTTGGGAATTAGATAATTGATATTAGACTATTTTATGTCAAGTCTTAGCATAAACCATTTTGGAGATATGAATCCACTTTCAAACCACATTGGAGATATAACTCCACTTTTGGACCAAGTTAGACCAAGTTTGAACCATTTGTCTTTTGAATAGTTTTTCAGAGTTAGTAGAACTCCAAGCCTTTTTGTTTCAGAGCTTTCATCATTTATGTGGATATGTCTAGCTAAACTTATGGTGGAGTCATGTAAAATCTAACTTATGATAGAATGGTCACACAAAATCCCACTATGAGCCCCTAATAGATAAATATTTTCTAAGGAGTTTTATTATTCTCCCTATAATACTCCATATAAGGAACAAAATCATGAACTAGATCACGATCCAACTTGAGACCTAGATTAGTATGAAAAGGCTTGTGAGGAAGAATTTGAAGATTTAACTATAGATAATATTGTTTTCGATATATATCCATACCCTCTTTGCAATAATCAATACGTGGAACACAATCAAGAACTAACTTATGAGCTAACTCACAACTAGGATGATATGGTTTATGAGGAAGACTTGGATGCTTTGGCTTATGCAAGTAATTAATCTCCACCAGATCATACCATTTTTATTATAGGACCATAATGTCACACCATTCCCATACCAAGACCTCATCCTTTGGTTTGTATGAGCAACTAAGCTCCACAACACCTAACCATTTCTATACCAGGACCTCATCCCTTGGTTTGTGTAAGTAATCAAGCTCCACAATGCCCCTTCATCATTCTAAGACCTAGTCCTTTGGCTTGTGCAAGTAATCAAGCCCCAAAATTCCCTATCATTACCATCTTAGTACTTTTTCCTTTGGCTCATGCAAATAATCATGCTCCCCAAGGCCCTACTATTATCCAACCACAGGCCATTCTTCTTCCAATACCAATCTAAACCAAACCTTAATCGATCCAATCTTTTGAAGACCAAGCTATGTTCAGAACTATTATTTCTAACTCATTGGAAACCAAGGCCAAGGGAACCAACCAATCCAAGATGTTTCTTTTGAATCAACCATTTGTGATAAGTCAACCTATGATAAATTGCCTGTTGTTCCTATACCAGTTGTCAAGGAGTCTAACTCTAATGAGCCAATCTTTAATGAGTCACTTCTTAATGATTATAACCACCTTTGGACAAATCATTAACTTGATCATGTGCCTATTTTTCAAGAGCCTCTTATTGATAACCCAGTCTTTGAGGAGTTATCTCTTAACCTTTTTCCCATCCTAGAGGAGTCCCACTTTGAAAAACTAGTTTTTGTGGAGCCCATTATGCCATCATAGGCTATTACTTGTCCAATAACAAGCATTCAATAAGACATCATTATAATAGAGTACCCATCAGATGAATAATAAGAATTAGATTCAGGTTATATTCTTAAACTGACATTGGATTTAACATCAGAATTAGAATCAACATAAGTCTCAACATTAGATTTAGATGAAGAATATGTTCATAGATGTTACAACATTGGTTACGCATGCCTCATAGATCAATTTGAATACATTTGTGATCCTTCTATGGTTTTTGAGGATGACTACTTCATCTTTGACATAAGTTATCCTAGTATTTTCTATGAGGATTTGTAGCCTTTCCCCATTTCATTACCATTCCACAAGCCATTACCATAAACCAAAATAGCCATATTATTAACATTCCATCTCCCACAAGTATCAATTGGGACTAACAGAATCATACTTTGTTGAACTACATCCATGGTGACATAGCAATTGAAGAAGAGTAATGAGGCCAATACAACATTCATGTAGCAGAAGAACACTCTCTTAGTGAAACCTTTTTGAAATTGCTAGGGGAAAATCCAAGTTATAACTCAACATCTTTTAGTGAAACTTTTTAAAAAGTGCTTGAAGACAATCAATTCAAAAGTCAACATTCCTTGGTGAAACCTTCTCAAAGGTGCTATGGGATAATAAATATAACTTCATTGGTGAAAACCTCATTATGGCACCAATAGTTGAGCACAAAATTTATTCACTATTTGATGAAGACAAAATCAAAGATCAAATCAAAATAGCTTCCTATCTACAACCTAATCAGATGGTAGCTACTCTTAAGCCTAAACAAGAAAAAAAATATGTTCCTATTGAGAGAATAAGTCTTTATCCCCACCACAACCAAAATTATGTCAAATCTAGCATCAACAACATTACATATGACTGAAAGTCTTGATCTTCATTTGTTTCCCCACCATTATACATTCCATTATCATCTACCATTCTATTTCATAAACAAGCCTACCATCCATTATTTGTCCTTATTTACCATCTATGGTTTCACTTTCCTTCATATAGGTGACAAAGATACCTTATCTTGATGTTTGAAGGAATCAAAATCAATGACCAATGAAGATCACAAAAGCATTCTTGACAAACAAATTTGTATCAAGTTCTTGATAGAGGAACTATTAAAATGAGGTGTGGGCTAGCAATTAACATGATTGAGTATTCTATTTGTATCATTTTTTATTAGGATGCATATTTCCATCTCAATAGGATTAATATAATCATATTCCATTTTACCATACCTAGGCTAAAAACATGTACCATACTATTTCACGGGCCATTACCATTGTTACATATCCAATTTCCATTATTGTAGGTTCCTACCATTCACCCCACCACATGGGGGTAACCCTCTTACAATTTTATCTAATTTATCAAACCATCAATATCCTTAGCAAGACTATACCATCCTATCATTCCATTCTTATCTAGACCAAAGCTTGTTTTTAGTCATCCTACCCAATCCTATTTTGATCTTGGTTCATTTGGTTCTTCTTACACCTATTTTAAGAGGATTCTAATCAAGTTTTAATAATCAATCCAATCCATGTTTACAATGATAGTCTATGAAAGTAGTGTGATGGTTGATCTATAAAGATATCTTTCATCCTATATCCATGTTTGTTTATGTGAGCTTGATTATAACCACCTATGGGAAAATCAATGTTTCACTAGTTTTGCTACTAATTATAACTGCCTATGGGAAAATTAGTATCATTGACCTATGCCATT